>JBAMCK010000618.1:0-241674 GCA_037075185.1 Drosophila pseudotalamancana | reverse complement strand
ACCCGTTCACAATAAGTTCTTAATGTACATAGCCAACGAAAATAAATAATAACAAAATAAGCAAGTGCAAAGAAAATTGAAAAGCCAACAATAAACACAGGCACTGGTACTGGCACTGGCACAGACAGACAAACACACACAGACACAATAATAAAAAGCAACGGAGTCGCACGCCCGCTTGGCACCTTTACGACATCGTCAATTTGGCTCCACCGGACCGATCGACCTGCACTGCACTCCACTCCGACCGACGACTTGAAGCTGCGAAATTTTACTGAAAAATCACTTTCGCCAGACAGGCGCCGTCGCCGTGCAAGCGACTTACTCACACACACAAACAAACGCACGCACACATTCTTATGTATGTAATTTGAATGTATGTACGTGCCGAAAGCAGCCACAACAGAATCAGTCAGCGGAGCAACAATGCCAATCGAAAGAAGTTATCGGTTCGGTTACGTCGTTATCGAATAAAGGAAATTCGCACTCTGCACTATATAGCCACATGAATGTGTATGTTTGAAATTACATACATATGAATGCATGGCAAACATAAACGTTGAACGTAAAAACGAATATAACCAATCGGATTCTTCCATCTCTTTTTCACAACCGTACCCCATCTCAAACACAACTAAAAGTGACAGATGTATTCAGCACTATTTAAGCAAAAATTCACAATGTTATGCTTTCGAAATGGCTGGCTAGCTGGTTTGCTTGACCGCCGTCTTCACATAATTTTTTCCATCCGCCGTGCGAGCAAAATCAAATGCTTACCTTGTACAATAAATACATATGTATGTATGTATGTACACATGTTTTCATTGCACACTTCCAAACATTACAGGAAATCTTACAACGTACATTTATTTCTATTGATGTATGGTATGTAAACACATTCATACATTAACACAATACAGGCAATTACCTGTACACAATACCTTAATTTAAACTATGTATGCATGTATTTGAAAGTTTGCAAGATTGCACTAATTCGCTTTCGCCATATTTTTTGTGGAAAATGACTTTGATGTGTCGCAGTTATTGTATATGTACATATGTATTTGTGTGAACGCGAATTGCCTTTTTTTTTGTTATTGTTCTTGTTGCTTTTAATTTTAGTTTCTGGGAGTTTTAAAAGTTGTATAGGTTAACAGAGACGTGCACTTTTATAACTAGTATTAATGGCTTTAACTAAAATATGTTCCCGAAACTTAGCAATCACGTAGGCGTGTAAAAAGTCTCCGGAATTATAATCTATGTACATCGTCTTCCGTGAACGTCTGACGATATTTCTTGCTTAAAAGTGTGACCAAATGTATTTACAAAAAGCACTAATATGAATACCAAACGAATATTCGCGATTTACGTACAATTTTATAGCAAAAAATTAACAATCTACAAAAAATAAACAAGTAGCATGTCTGAATGATTAATAGGTGCTGAACTGAACTGCTGACAGATTGCAAGCTTGTACTAAAAATCGATATATTTGTGAAAAACAAAGCGGCTTGATAAGCTTATTATCGATAATGGACATTAGCATTTGGTACGTCAATATCAGCTGGTGTCACTTTCGAGACGTATGTACATACATATGTTATGTAGATGTTGTTTTGAATTCGTGATATGAAGGGTGACCCCACATTAAAATTATTCAATTAATTTTATTAGAACCACAAACTTAAAATATCATATATGCCTGTACAAAAATGTTTTATTTAAAAAGGCGTTACCGAGCTTTCCTTACTACAATTTAATTTTTTTTTTAAAGTTTATTTTAATTTTTTTTGAGCTTGTTTCCCAGTATATTTCTTTAATTAACAATACATTAATTATAGGTTTTTGTTTGGTTTTTTTTTTTTTAGGTATAGGGAGCACATGTTAATATTGATAGGTGTAGTAGGTATGTGAGGGGAGTTTTGAGTACTTCAAGTCTTGTTTTTTATTGATTTAGATAATATATCCAAGCATATAGAATGATGAACTTAAAGCACGACGGAATGAAGATTGAATTTTTAAAGTTCTTTAGTTTTACATTTTAGATTAAAATAGCATAATTTAACCCCGCCATTAGCTAATTTGAACAAAATAATAAGTTAAGAAAAAACACATTGAACGCCGTTATTTTTCTCAAATTGTGTACGAAATGATTTGGCTGTAGATCAGAACTGTCCACCCAGAATTAAACTTGTCCCCCACCCATATCTGATAATTTGACTCGTAGCATAGATCTCGTGTCTAAATTATTTAAAAGCTTCTTCCGGGTCCCCGGCAATCCCCATCCCCCAACATTCACACAACTGTCTGTCCGAACCAAATGCATTAAGCGCACAACATTTCCCCTGTCTACGTTTATTTCTTTATGATTTCCTCTTCGTCCTGCGTTCAGTGTATATATCTCTCTCTATCTCTCTCTCTCTCTTTCTTTCTCTCCCTCTCTTTCTCTCTCACACACTCTTTTGCTCTTCTTCTATTTGTGATATTATGGTGATGCCTTAGAGTTCGCCGTGTGGCGTATTGGCCTCAGCGGTGGGAGTGGCGGTCACCTTCTCCTGCTCATTCTTCTCTGTGTTAGGTGCCTCAGCCTGTTCAGCATTCTCCTTGACCGTATCGTCATTGATGTCACCGCTTCCGCTTCCGCTTCCGCTGCCGCTGCCGCTGCCTTGAGACGCGCCTGCCTCATCGCCAGCTTCATTATCCTTGGCCTTCTTCTCCTTGTCGGGCTTCACCTTGGGCTTCCAGATCTTCATCTTGTTGCCCATATACTGAACTTCGCGATCGAGTGCTGTCATCCTCTTGAGCATATCCTGAACGGTTAGACGCACGTTTGCACTCCGACTGAGCTTTTTCTGTGCTGCTATTTCGGTTTTCAGCCAAGTGCTTGACTCGGTAATAACCTTTACGAGAGTGTCGATCTCCACTTGCGTGAAGACATCCATTTCGGGATTGGTCTCCTTGGTTAGGTTTCGTGCAGTCACAAGGAATTTCTCAGCACTATCGATCATACCCTTGAACGACTTTATTGCATCGGGACGTTCCTCATGTTCCCAGTGACGTCCAAGGAATACATTTGATAGCTTTTTCAGATTTTGCAACTTCTCCTCGTACACCTCTGGTGTGCGATTCTCCTCATCTTCGTACAGCCAGTCAGACAATTTGCTGCACTCGGCCAACAGCTGCTCCTTCTCCTCAGGAGTGGCACAGTCCGCATATGGCTCCTCATCTAGTTTCTGCACCACTTCAATTATGTGTGATTCGAGTGCATTGAAACTGGATTCCAAATGCACACGGGCTTCCTCCACCTTGTTAATAGCCTGAAGTTTAGCCAACGAATCATCGTATCCACTGCCGGACAATGGCTGGGCAAAACGCAGCTGTGTCTTGTGCGCCACTGGCGCTTTGATGGTGACGAGCTTGATGGTCTCGTTCTTGGCATCTGGCTTGGGTGCATCTTCGGCTGTGTTTGGTTCATTGGCATCGGTGGGCTTTTTGGTGTCCTCCTCAGGTTTGGCATCCGTTTGCTCCTCGGTTGGCTCCTGGTCGGGCGTCGGGGTTTCGGTGCCATCGTCAGATGCTTTTCCCGCCTCCTTGGTGAACAACTTGCTAATAGTGCTGCCCAGTTTAGCTAAAGTACTATCATCATCGACGTCCTCCTCAACCTTTTGCTTTTCGTAAACGTACTCGACGCCACTGCAGCGGAAAATACCGGAATCATCCAGATAGAAATAAGCCTTGATGCCTTTGTTGTCAACCAGATCTTTTTTCGATTTCTCCAACAGTTCCTTCACCTTCTGGAGCTGAACACGTGTAATATTCAAACTACCAATAGCTGCAATCTCCTCCTTGCTGTAGCGGTCCAAATCCCCATAATTCACATAGAACTCAAAGTCATCCGTGTGCTTGTTAAAGGTGATAACCTTTTTCTGTGGATAGGGATTCATCAGAGAAAACAGAGCGCGCTTGACATGCTTAACGGCAGCACCATCGCCGGGATCCCGCTCAAATGACACTTGCAGCGGGAACAGCACTGCATCCTTGACAATAAACTTTTTCACCTTAAAGCCGCTGGACAGGTCGGCTGCCTTGTAGACTGCGCCCATAGTTGCCGATTCATCCGCATTCAGATTTTTGCCCAGCTCCTGTTTGATCAGCTGCTTGATGGTCTCCTGGACGCGTGGAACACGTGTGCCGCCACCAAAGAGTATAACCTGATTGATAACATCCAGCGACAGATTGGATGTGGCAAGAGCATCCTCCAATGGCTTTGTGATGCGTGGCCATAAATCGGCGCACAGCTCTTCCAGTTTGTCTCGTGAGACTGCCAGCTTAAAGTCATGATCTTCCAGCAAATTCTCAATTTGGGCGAAGTGATCGGTATTGGCCGACAGTACATTCTTTAAGCGACCCGCCTCCTTGAAGAGTTTGGCCAGCGCCCGTGGACTGCTGGTGACATCAGTCTTGGTCTTTTTCAGCGCATTAAACTCCTTGGCCAGATAATCACGCAGGCGCAGCTGTATCTCTAAGCCTCCCAGTGTCCGATCGTAGCCGACTCCCAGCACTTGAACCACAGGATTCACTTCCTTGGTCTGCTTATCCTTGACCACCTGATAGCTAACTACGGCAGCGGATGTCTTATAGGCGCCCATATCGTAGAAAAGGAAATACTGAGCCGTCTCATTTATCTCGGCTCGATGGAATACACCATAGTTGAGCGCCACGGCCGCATAGTCGTTGATCAGCTGCAGCACCTTAAGATTGGCCAATTGCGCAGCCACCAACAGAGCTTCGCGCTCCGCCTGGCCAAAATATCCGGGCACGGTCAGGACACACTCGGTGATCGGCTGCTGTGTTGATTCCTGGGCAAACTGCTTGGCCTTGCCAAGCATTTGGGCAATGAGCTCCTCCACACTGAACTCCTCGGTGTCGCTTTTCTTAAACACAACCGTATTCCGTTCCTTGTCGCCTACAATTGTGTAGTACGGAAAGCGTTTTCTGCAAATGAAGTAACGCAGTTATTAAAGGATTTCACGAGCCATATGAAAATAAATGAATTACACAAATTTTACAATGTTAATCAATTTACAAAATATCCGAATTTTTTACAATGTTAAGCAATTTACGAATTATCCGATGGCACATATCGTCAATTAACACGGTTAATAGATTGGCTATTTTAACACAACAGTGATTTTTTAATGTTATAAACTCTCCTGCACAGTATTTATTATTTATTATTTATAACGGTATACGATTTGACTCTTCCTTACAGTCCATTTTATTTTTAAACACCACTGTGAAGCAGCTGTTAACGTACAACGTTTACATTTCGCTGACCACATTAACATGACGTGGCCCACACACAAACACATACACACATACATATACACACAGCCACTAACCTGTACAAATCAACAATTGGATTATCGATGGTCTTGCCCAACAAATCCAGGAGATAGCCATAAGCCGCCGACGGTTCCCGTACGCCAATTGTTTGCGCATCCTCGCCGAAGGTGCGCGTATTATCGCGGAACGCTAGAATAGCCGGTGTTTTACGCTTGGACTCCCGATTCAATGCGATTTCCATCGGCACGCCGGGCGACACAACGCCCACTTTCATCCATTCGCTGCCGAGATCAACGGACATTACGGCGGCCGCATTGCTGCCGGGTATATGGAATGCGAAGATGCACAGCGAAAGCAGAAGGCAGCCGGCGGCTGTTGTCCACCTGCAACTTTGGGCGGACATCATAATGCAGACTCACTAAAAATCGAAAAACAAATATATACGAAATGCAAATGTTAGCACGGGAGCAATAAACTCTTGGTAAGCGTGTCGATTCTTTATTTTAAGCACAATTCGATTTTTGCCAACGCAAGCAGCTGTTGGATTAGCAATTCACCTTCTCCAAAATTGTATAAACTTACGTTATTGTTTTTATTTATTTATTTCTTGTCTTGCGGCTGATGCCTACAGCAATAATTGTTGAGGATATTGTTCAGTTGTTAACGTTTTATTTCACCAATAGCTTGTCAAATTATAAATATGTCGCTAGCTCAATAGTCGCCGCCGTTCAGGTGTTGGGGGACGACGTCGAAGAAGAAGAAAGCGTTGACGTGTTGATTTGGAAGTAAACGCCAGATTTCGATTATCAAGACAAATTATCGACTAATCAATTATCGATTAATTAATATGCACAGCTGTTTTGATTATAACGCAAAGCCGATAGATGACGCTAGTTAACAGTTGCTCAAATGTATACTAACATAGTCAAAATTTTCCCGCTTTTCGTTGGTTTAATTTTTTTTAGTTAGAACCTAATGTCCAGTAAAAGCATACGCTGCTTTTCTTTTACAAATGTTTAGCATATGCATTTTAGTTTAAATGTATGTCATATGCTTAACATACTGCTTAATCAGCAAAAACTTCAATTATAAAAGCTTTACGACCTACATTGCTTAGCCGCAACTGCTGACATGTTAAAATATATTCGTACCATATACTCTATAAAAATATATGCAATAATATCAATATGATAGTTAAGGGGCAGATATACTTTAATTTTCTCAGTTTTGATTGTGCAAAACCCTCTAATTAAATGTTTTCAGGTTAGCGTATTACAGCGTCTGATACACCCGCAAGGGCTTTGTTAATTTTTCTTCTTTGATTTTTTGTCTTTTGTCAAAAAAAAGTAGAACAGACTTGCAACACAGCAACGCCAACTCAATCAAAATACTTGTGTCCAAAAACAAAAAGAAATATGGCAATTGATTGGTTCAAGCGAAAAATATCTAAATAACCTTTTTCTTTGCACAATACCGTTTGGCATTTTTGCTGATCCAGTTATTCCGAGCTCATAAAAGAATATGTCTTCCGAATTAAGTTGATTATTGCAAACGGATCGAATGCCAAGCATGCACGTAGCGCACCTCTTAACGTTCTTGGCGGTCAGCTGCCTGATAACCGTGGTTCCAGCGGAGCATCTAGCGTCCAGCAGTGAGCAGCTGGAGGAATTCAACATTCCAGAGGATAGCATAGACGACCGTTTCCTGCGCTCATTACAGGCTTACGGAGCACCGGTTCTTTACAACTCCCAATCAAGCTACTCATCACCAGCCGCTCCGAGCTATTCAGCACCAAAGGCTCCTGCATATTCAGCACCAACTGCACCGAGCTATTCAGCACCCGCTGCACCAAGCTACTCAGCTCCTGCTGCCCCAAGTTATTCGGCACCAGCATCTCCAAGCTATTCACCACCGGCTGCTCCAAGTTATTCAGCACCGAAGGGTCCAGTATATTCAGCACCATCGCCTCCAAGTTATTCAGCTCCTGCAGCGCCAAGCTATTCAGCACCATCTTCTCCAAGTTATTCAGCTCCATCGCCTCCAAGCTATTCAGCTCCTGCAGCGCCAAGCTATTCAGCACCTAAGGGTCCGGTATATTCAGCGCCAGCTGCTCCAAGCTATTCAGCACCAGCTCCTCCAAGCTACTCAGCACCGGCTGCTCCAAGTTATTCAGCACCATCGCCTCCAAGTTATTCAGCTCCTGCAGCGCCAAGCTATTCAGCACCATCGCCTCCAAGTTATTCAGCACCAGCTGCTCCAAGCTATTCACCACCGGCTGCTCCAAGCTATTCAGCACCATCGCCTCCAAGCTATTCAGCTCCTGCAGCTCCAAGTTATTCAGCACCTAAGGGTCCAGTATATTCAGCACCAGCAGCTCCAAGTTATTCAGCCCCAGCTGCTCCAAGCTATTCAGCTCCTGCGGCTCCAAGCTATTCAGCACCTAAGGGTCCCGTATATTCAGCACCAGCAGCTCAAAGCTATTCAGCACCAGCTGCTCCAAGCTATTCAGCACCATCGCCTCCAAGTTATTCAGCTCCTGCAGCGCCAAGCTATTCAGCACCATCGCCTCCAAGTTATTCAGCACCAGCAACTCCAAGCTATTCAGCCCCAGCTGCTCCAAGCTATTCAGCACCGGCTGCTCCAAGCTATTCAGCCCCATCGCCTCCAAGCTATTCAGCTCCTGCAGCTCCAAGTTATTCAGCACCTAAGGGTCCGGTATATTCAGCACCATCTGCTCCAAGCTATTCAGCACCAGCAGCTCCAAGTTATTCAGCCCCAGCTGCTCCAAGCTATTCAGCCCCAGCTGCTCCAAGCTATTCAGCTCCTGCAGCTCCAAGCTATGCAGCACCATCGCCTCCAAGCTATTCAGCTCCTGCAGCTCCAAGTTATTCAGCACCTAAGGGTCCGGTATATTCAGCACCATCCGCTCCAAGCTATTCAGCACCAGCAGCTCCAAGTTATTCAGCCCCAGCTGCTCCAAGTTATTCGGCACCCAAGGCTCCAACATACTCAGCGCCAGTCGCTCCAAGTTATTCAGCTCCTGTGGCTCCTAGTTATTCAGCGTCTGCTTCTGCAAGTTATTCTAAGCCTGCTTCTCCGAGCTATTCAGCACCAGCCCAAGTCAACTATTCAGGGCCCAAAGCACAAGTGTATTCAGCGCCTGCTGCGTCCAGCTATGCTGCTCCTCCGGCTGCCGCATATTCAGCACCAAAATCTTCTGGCTACTCTGCACGTATGTTTAATCCCGTCTTAATGTCAACGCATAACGCAGGGTATGGAAAAGCATCAGGTGGATACGGTGGTTCATCAATTCCAGCACCACCCTGTCCGACTAACTATCTATTCAGCTGCAATAGTGTATTCACACCAGCCCCTTGCAGTCAGGGCACGGCGTATTAGTAATTGAAGGGGACCATTTTAAATAAAACTTATGACAGACGACAAAACATTTGCATTTTACTCATCTTTTTGCCTGGTTAAGAAAGATGCAACTCCGTGCACATATCAGATGAAAATTGTAACGGGTTTGTGTATAACATGTGCATGCACTCATAACATACATCCTTCTCTTTCTACTACAATTGTCTACTGTCTGTCGTTGGCCGCTCTCTTTGGTCCACGTTATGGCGCATTCAAAACAAAGAGCGTCATAACGTTTTGTTTGTTGCTTGTGGGCCAAGCAAGGCGGCAATAGCAGGCAGATAAGTAAACGCTCTCTCGAGCGCGCACTCTCCCACTGCACACATCTGTTTTGTTCGTGCATTGCTCTCAAACGAGCACGAACACGACGTCAAGCGGCGCTCTTGTACGCGCTCTTTAGTTCTCAGTTGCTTGACAACTCCAGAAACAACCCCGCCAATTTGTGTTGGTTTTTCAGTTAATATTCTCCGTTTGAAAGGTTTGGTAGCCGCTGCTCCTGTTGCTCCCGTTTTCGAATTATATTTTCAATCCATCTTTAGCCAACAACAACAACAACAACAACAAAGAAGTTCTTATTGGACTTTAAATATTGGGAAGATGGAGAAGTCACCAATCCATCCGCTGCCGCAGATTGTGTGGGATGAACACAACACTGTGAAGCTAATCAAGGCCTATGAGATGCAGAATGTGCTGTGGAATTCAGGAAATCGCGGTTTCATGCATCGCAATGCGCGATACGATGCCTGGAAGGCAATGGCGAATATAATGCAACTGACCGTTCGCGATGTTAAAAGGAAGATGAATTCCTTAATTGCCGTCTATAGATCGCAGTATCGCAAAGGTGTTGCCAATCCTCGCTGGTGGGCCAGTCACATGTCCTTCATGCAGCCAAGGGTAAGCACACACCTGCACACACTGACTTACATATATCTGTTATCAAAGCTTACTGTCATATTGATGATAATCTATTAATTGTTATTTCCAGTTCTTACTATTTCACATACTTTAATAAATATATAATATATTTGCACTTTAAGGCATTGATAAACAATAAATGTACTAAATGCAGTTTCAAATTATAAAAGAAACCGCCAAATTAACAACCTCTTTGGTTCATAAGGTACCCGTTTCTAATTTTATTTATATTTAGGCACACATATGTATGTACGTATGTATGTGGCAAGAGTGCTTGACACAAAACAAGAGCTCGAGAATATGAGCGAGCAATTTGCTGGAAGCGAAAGAGCGGCGTTTTCAAAATGAGAGCCAATCGAATCTTCAATACGATCGCATTTCATAGTTGCATGTGTGCGTGTGTGAGAGAGCACACCACAAGCCACTTCCATATTGTAAACAAGTTGCATGTCCCTATTGGACCGTCAATATGCTGAAAATGTCCATTATCGCCAATTAGTAAATGCTTATGTTCTAATGAACGACACTTCCACTCGTTAAGGTATCGATAAATTTGCTAAACTGAACTGCAAAGTTTTGCTTTTAAAATTGTAAGAATGCGATAGTTGAGCGGTAAGCAGCACACACACACATGGATGTATGCGTGTACCATTGAAATCTCTTATTAGGCTATTAGATTATATGTCTTATAAGAAAATGCAAATAAAGATTTGGCAAGTCAGGAATAACTATATCCTGTAATACATCGTGTAACCAAATTTTCCTTTTGTTTATCTATTTTAGAGGAGAGATAGGTTACTTTATTTCTATAAAAAATAAATTTTTCTAACAAAAATGTTTTGATATATAAATTTATATTAAAAAAAATACTGGAACAGAGAGAGCATCACGCAGTTGCTGTTTACTTTCATTTAATAAAACGTTGAAGGTATTATCTTAAGATAAAGACTTTCATTCCATTTTATCTACTGAAAAAAAAAACCACTCAAGATATGATTTTGATTTTGGCCTTTGCAGTTGACTAAAAAATCGAGCATCGGCGACAATTCCGAATATAGCGACAATTCGTTGCCGCACGAGCTCGAGGATAGCGAACGGGAATTTATATCAGCCGTGTCAGCGAAACGTCCCTATCAATCGGCCTTCAATGAGTTCTGCGCCGAATTCCATCCGCCGAAACGTGAGCTGAATGTCCCGGACTGCAGCAGCAATATGATCAGAGTGGCTCAGCTGAGTGGTCCCGAAGAGCTGAGCGGCGCGGATAGTCCGCCACAGGTGGACAACCTGGACGACGAGGATGTTACGCTATATGTCAAATATCTGGAGTGCAAGCTAAAGAAGTATCCTTCGCACACACGCAATGCCATCCAATTCGAATTTAATCGCATACTATACGAAGCCGATCTGGGCTTGCACGACAAGACTGTCCCGAAGTTTTCGTAAGTGCTCTATTTCACATACATACATACATACGTAGATCGTATTGCTCACTAACATTTTGATTATTACAGTTAAGGGTGCAGACGATCTGTGGAACTATTCTTTAAGCTCCTAGTTAAGAAATGCTAAATGTTGTGATTAAATTGTCTTTCTTCTCCTTCCAATGTTTACCATTGAAGAGCTTGAAAGCAAGTGAAATATATTTAACTATGTATGTAATAACAATCTTTACTATTCTAAGATATTTATAAGAATATGTGCGACTGCAGCTAATTCGATTAGAAAATCGTATTTACTATATTTTAGATGAAATTTATAAACCTCTGTGTTTCATTTTTTTTTATAATAATAATAACAATAATAATAATAATATTTGTCTGATGTCTAACATAAATAATAAAAACAATCTATGTGAATATGCAAACAAAACCTTACTAGTTAGACTAAGGTCGCCATACTTTAAAAATAAACACACTATTAGAAGAGCAAAGGAAAACAAGCAAGACAGAAGATAAAGAATGGACGTTTGACTTATCAGAATCGCAGAGAAAGCCAATGGTAAATATTTATTTCTGGATGAAAGTTATTATGCAAAACATAGAGTGTTTAAGAGATTTTGAATTTATATATACATACATATATGTGGAACTGTTACCTGGAAAAATGCAAGTCGTGTAAAATCCCCTAACTAAACTTTCTTAGAATAAAAACAAATCTTTTGTTTCTTATCAATTTTATTTCTGCAAATTTTCTTATGTCGTTTTACTAAGAATTATCACACTAAAAAGCAACTCATAATAAATACGTACAATTATATATGCATATGTCATGAATGTTGTATATGTAGTTAGTGTGTGTGTGTGTGTAAATGTGTGTGTTTGTTTGTTCTTTTTTTTTTTTGATACTTAATTCTAATTACTTGGATTTTTTTCTATTTTTTTGTTGTTTTACAAATTTTTATTACTATTAATATTATCTGGTTCATTATTCTCGTTTGCGGTCTATATATTTCATTAAAAAGCACTTATGTATCCTTAAATCTATCGTTATGTATATTCCTTGTTATCTAACATCTAAGTGTATATATCGTGATATATCTAAGCAAATACTCCAATCAAATATTAAAATAATAAAACAAAACAAGAACAAAGTTTCTTTCAATAAGCGAGTTTTTATAGTATTGTTATCGTTTACCGGTTATCGATAAATCGCATTTTATCCTATTTCTTGATGCAATTTGTTGCGCTCTTCCTTGACTTAATATAACTCAAGTAAATCTACATGTCAAAAAACTGGTCCATATATTAAGAGGTATTATTTAGTGTGTGTTAGTGACAAATTATATTAAAAGCAAATCCGCAATAGTGTTTAAAAAGAAAGAGATTAACAACTTTATTTGGCATCCAACAGAGCGTTAAAAGGAAGAAACTTCTGTGGAAGCTTATCTTTTTTCATAGAATGTTCTTTGTTTTGTTAAACATTCATTTCTTATGATCAAGCCCAATTACCAAGTTAAATTCATTTGGAGAGCTCGTCTATCACATACCCTGTATGCAACTGTTGCATACTCTAAAATAGTTTTTAGTATAAATAACTTATTGGCTTTTCAGAACTTCCGACTGGGGAGTTTTTAGAGTTGAGAGTTACTTAAATAATAGTACACAAAAAATGGAGCGTTTTTTATAATCGTGAATTGTTAGAAAATTCGAGTCGGGGTAGGTTGAGATAAGCGACGATTCGAAATGTTCACTAATGGAGAAATTCGAAATTCTAAAATTCTATAATTCTATATTCTTTCCATATAGACATAATATGCCCTCCACAATCATTGCTTAAGTACAGGGTATGTGTAACAGGTAAAGCGCAGACCAAAACGAACTACATTTTGTTGAAACCAAATATTTTTTGCTCGTCATTCCATTAACGCTCTTGTATTTGTATAGCCTGCAACTTATTGGGTATATTGGTTTTCTCTGTATGCACATTAAAGGCAGAAGTAGAGTATATGTATGTATATTGTATGCTTGATTACAACAGAGAAAGATTCCAACGCCTACCTGTGTAAAATCTAGAGAAGCTCGAGATTTGAAATTTGAAATTTGAAATTTGAATTGATATATGTATCTTTATGTCCTTGAACCGTAGGCAGACGAAACTTAGCATTTTTAGTTCAAGATCTCAACCGATTTGGGAATATGGGTTTTCGAAAAGCGAACAAAGATTTTGAATATCTCTATTAACGGATACCTGATTCCAATTATATGTAAGCTATATTAATGTAAAGCTACTCTGCTTCAAAGAGACGCTCGACAAAGGGTTAGGGTGACTTTTAGTCGGGCACTCTTGCCGTTTTTTGTTTTTGGGCTTGTTTATTCCGTGTCGAAGAGTTTTCAAGCTCATCGAGTCGTTGAACGACTGCGGCATTGGCCACGAATCAACGACACGAGCCCCAGCACACGCCTCCCCCCACCCTTCCCACCATCCCCCTCGTAGCTATACAAAGCCCCTAGCTCCAGAGCTATTCACAATATATAGTCGAGCTTTGAATTTTCAAATTCAGCATTCAAAATAGCGAAATGCAGTCAACGGAACACTTTCAGTTTCCCTCACTCTATCTCTCTCGCTCGCTCTCTTTCAGTTTGTATCGTTTCTACTCTCTCGCTCTCGCTCTCGTTGCTTCTTTCGATCCATTTGTTTATAACATGTTTGCAGTTGTTGTTTCTGAATCACATTTGACCCCCAAAATGCGACATAACCCTGAGCTGGGTCGCAAAAGTTCAGCTAAGCAAATCGCCCTAAAAACAAAAAACAAAAACCAAAAAAAATAGTTGTTTCTTTACTATTTTTGGATGATCTCATGGTAGCTGAAATACAAGGTTACCCAGCAACTGCTTACGCATGCACTTGCCCTGCTCAAACCCAAATTATATCTGGAAAATTACCATAGATGTTTTAAAAGTAAGCGTTAACTCTTTAACTGCGGACAACAGCTGAACAATATAACAAGACTATCGTTATCAAATATACGAGTATTTTAAAGGTCTGCTAAATTCCGATAAGCCGGAATGATTTCGATAAACGTAAATTTCTTTGTTTTTCTAGTAAATTTTCTTAAAATATCAATCTATTAATCGATTGAATATTTTCTTAAGCATTTATCAAAATCGGTTTGTAAACAGATTCGATATAACTATCGAAAGTGATGGCTTATCTAAAACGTTGTATCAAATGAATTTTTATCAGAACTTGGCTTAGCCCAATCGATACAGAATCATTAGATTAATAAATCGATTATATTCAGCAGTTCAGCTCTGTTATCGGGCTTGAGCTTTGACTGATAATTCCTAAAGTAAATGCAAAGATTTCTTGATTGTTGCTTTTATCGAACAGAAACATGAAGTTAAAATGACAAAACGTAAAATGAGACAAAGTCCAAACATAAATAAAAATGCAAATAAAAAGAATTTCATTTTCTATATACATATATATATAAATATATATTGATATATAATTTATTTTGTAGCATATGAAATATTAACTAAAATGGAAATAAACTTCATATGCATATACAATTATACTCTTATGTACGTCTAAAATTTGTCTAGTTAAACTCAAAAAAAAAAAAAAATTAATAATAATAGTAAAAATTAATAATACGATAAAGAAAAAAAACAGATTTAAAGGAAACTTAAATTTACAAAATATTGTGTATTCCAGATGTTAACAATAAAAGGTTTCCTTAAAACTATGCGCTTTTCATATTTTGTTCATTCATTTTTTGATTTTTTTTTTTGTTTTTTGTTTTCGTTTTCATAAGCAATTTAAACAATACTAGAAAATAATATGAATAAATCGTAGGTAATGTATATATTATATTATAGATGTATATATATAACTAAGCCTAACAAACGGGCTGGAGTTGCCGCCACATTCTTTGGAACGACACGCCGCCAAAGTTATTAAACAATACAATTAATTACATATTAATATTTACTTGGTAATTGCAACAATGCTTCTTTGTTGTTTTTCGAAAATTCAATTTTTGTTGTGTTTTTGAGGCGTTTTTGGCGCTGGAACTTAAAATAAGCCAAACATAAAAATACAAATACAAAAAGAAACGGGAAAACCAAACATAAACAGAAACGAAAGCTTACGTTTTACAAGAGGAAATGCGAAATATAAAATCAATGAAAACTGCGAGCGAAAGTTGCAACTGCATGAGCTTAAGAGCATGAGTAGAAACTCTCTCTCTTAAACTAACGCTCAACAAATCTCCGAGCCGCTCACAAAAGTAACTCTTCAAACGCAACACTAATACTAAATGCTCTTCATATATATATATGTATATATACATATATGTTATGCATATCTCGTTATGCACATGGATCATATGTTATGCTTGTATTTTTTTTTCGTTTTTGTTTTGTTTTTATACTTATTTTCGATGAACTCTTAAGCAAAAACTTAAATTTCTATCACAGCCATTTTTTTTTTCAAAGAAAAAAATTGATTCTTTTTGTTTTTTTGTTTGCTTTCCCAATTGCTGTTTAAAAGTTAAATACTTAGTTTCTTGCTTGTTTTGAATGCACTTTTGTTGGATTATTTGTTTTTAGTTT
Source organism: Drosophila pseudotalamancana (assembly GCA_037075185.1). Lineage (NCBI taxonomy): Eukaryota > Metazoa > Arthropoda > Insecta > Diptera > Drosophilidae > Drosophila > Drosophila pseudotalamancana. Next base: position 225,937 of record JBAMCK010000618.1, on the reverse strand, counting down.
CTTGTTTGTTTATTTTGTTTGTTGCTTTGTTGCGTCAATATTTTTAAAAATTCTAATTGCACTTTTTGTGTATATATTTAAATTGCTATTTAATAATCAATTTTCAAGTTCTCATTACAATTTGATGTTGTTGTGCACAGATTTTGTTTCTTTGTTTTATTATGTTTTCTTTTTACAAACAAAAATGTTGTTCTCTATAAAATATTAAATGAAACCGTTATCCAGACCATGCCCACCCAACTTTCGGCAAGAACACTTTAGGAGCACAGCAGTGTGACCGTTTTGCACGCAACAAAAACGAATCTTATGTGATCAACGATCACATTTGAACTGGTTCACATTTTTGATATTTTTTAGTGTGTTTAATTTGTGTATGCTGTGTAGTTACCGTTAGTTTTAATCACTGGTATTTGGGTTTCGTTTTTTGTTTTTTTAAATTTTTTTATTTAAGTACTTGAACTGTTATGGCTAACGCATTATTTGGAATACTTTGGGGCCTCTGGACGAGCGGGCATACGACTTCAGAAATAAAATGTTCCGTTCTCTTTTGTTTGTGACTGAGAAACGGTTTTTTTTTTTTTTTTAAACAAAGCTCAATGATAAATAAACTAACGCAATTCGTTGCCTGGGTAAAGCGGCAGGAACTATTTTGTTTTTAATAATCAGCAACTACAAAATTGTGCCTTTGTGGAACCGTTGGGCTAGACTTGAAATTAACGCACGATTCAAGGCTCAGGCGAGTATTACTTTTTTTGTTTTGATTTTTTTTTTTTTTTTTTTAAGTTATTGGAATGTGTGCAAAACATGGAAATTGTGTGTTGGGTTTTAGCTGAGCATTAGATGGTTCGTTTATAATTCGCAAGTGGTTATAGCCCTATATTTTAGTTAGGAGCTGGCACAATTATTTTCACTTCTTTTTTTTTTAGAAATTTGTTTTATTTATCTTAAGGATATTTTTGAGTTTAGTGGCTTGCTCAAGAGCAAAAACTGACGCCTTACCCTAGCCAATCCTTTGTATATCTTGCTATTGCTGTTATATCACTCTGCTTCTTGAAGATTTGATATTAATTTTTCTGTTGCTTTTGCTTTGACTACAAATTCTTTGATTTTTGTTAGATGTGTTGTTGTTTTTTTTTTTTTCTTTTTTCATTTGTTTTCATTGCCTTAAGTTATATAAAAATTAAAAAATAAAACAAACTGTTATTATAAATAAAAGTTTGTACAAATTGCGAGACATTTCATAGGCAGACGGCGGCGGCAGTTGGCCAAGTCGGCATCAAATATGCTGTAATACTGAAACGACATGTGACAACACCGACTTGTTAATGCCCTACACACAAAAAAAAACTTCATACTCCAATTTCTCTCTCTTTGCCAAACTGCCCGCCCGCCCTTGGGTATATATATATGTATATATATTGGACTTAGTTGATAGCTTAACATAAGTCTTAACTCTTAATTAGGGCTAAATTAAACCTAGAAAACTCTTTGCTCTTTGTCTTGTGTAAATGTTAATGTTTGTTTTGTTTTATTTGTTTTACTTTGCTTTTGCGTTTGCGTTTGCAGTTGCTTTTGTTTTGCGTTTGCATTTAGGCCAATTTGTGTTTCGTCCCTGTGTGTGTATTCGGTTTTTAATGGGGAGGGTGGCACCTGTGCCGCCATTACTGATACCTTCATGTCTCCAGCGAGGTGACGACCAGGTTGTGAAACACGCTGGCCGACTCGCTCATCATGGCCGCCTGGCCACACGAGTCGCTGGCGCTGCTGGGCGTCGATGGTGTGCCCAGACGGAGTGCATCCATTATGACCTCAAAATCCTTTTGATTCTGATTCATATCGAAGTCGACAAGCTCCAGGTGATCAGTTGTGCTATTGTTGTTGTTCCCGGCGCCCAGTTTAAGTCGCTTGCTGCTGTTCAAATCGACTCCGGCGCCAAGTCCCACAACATCCAATGGACAATCCTCAATGGCCGATATGAGACGCTGTGGCGGTATATAGAACTGGGAGAGGGCTTCGCGAACCAAGCGGTCGCTCTCGTCCTCGCTGTTGCTGCGCAAACGCTTCCTCGAGGCGGACAGAGCCGCCCGCTCCAGCTGCTCAGCACCCTGCGTTATCTCCGGATCGATAAGCGGCATTGGCGCATTGATTGCGCTCAGCTCTCTATCGAGTATCTCCAGATCGTTGACCAGATTGCTGTTGGATAGCTGACGTTTGCGTGCTGCCACAGCAGCGGCTGCTATGGAAGAGGAGGACGACGACGCCGACGACGAGGAGGAGCTGCCACTGCCGCTTCCACTGGGACTACCGGCTGTGGCCCCGTGTCGCATCATCAGCTGCGGCGACTGATGGTTCTCAATGGAGCAAATGGTGCGTGCGCCGCACACATCCCCATACGATGACTTGTTGTTGTTGTTGTTGCTACCATGGTTGTTGTTGTTGTTGTTGTTCATTGGCTTGGCATCGTCCATGTTAGGCTGGAAGAGATTCTCACGCGCCAATTCCGTGGTGCTGTTTTCGGTTCTGTGCCGAGAAAGAGAGAGAAGAGAGGGAGAGAGAAAGTGGTAGGGAAAGTTAGTTGAGTATTGTGAAAAGACATTGGCAAAACGGTATAAAAGGTAAATACGAGAAAAACCTGTGCGGCAATCAGACAGCCACATACGCATTAACGTATACATGTGTGTGTGTGTGTGTGTGTACAAGTCCGTGTATGGTTAAAGATAATAAGCATCACTTTGTATAATTGTCATCAAATCTGCAGCTACAAATAGATGTTTATCAATAGCAAAGTTCGAAGTTCGATTTCAAGTCTTAAAATTAGATGGAAAAGCAATTGATCATTATTGCACATACAAGAGCACATTTTGGTTTGTACTTTATTCATACTGCACTCTTTAATATATGTACATATGACCTATAAAGTGTATCGATAGCTTTTTGTGCAAACGCGATTATGCCCCATTGACTTATCGATGACTCATCAACTCCAAAATGTTAGCAAAATACCCTTGCTCCATATGCTGCTAAGCCCCCAGCTGGCCACCCGCTGGAATTCGGCAAAAGTGTCAGCCAGTATCGATGTCAGCTTTGCTGGGCAGTATGGTGGTCCGAGGGTAGCACATTAATTAACTGGGCCAACTGTGCGCCGCTTGGAGCCCGTTACAGCAGGCAAACGTTGGCGACCAGCGGCGAAGTAAATTTCAACTAATTTCTCTTTCAATTAAATCACCCGACACGCCCCCGCGCCGGCACAACCAGCAAACCCACCTGACGAACGCAATCGGTGTGCGCTTCTCTTCTTCTTTTCAGTCAATATGCCAAACCGTTTGAAGAAGCAACAAAAAATACAAATGTGAATTAAGACAACGAAGCTAAGAGACAAAGCTATCAACGAAACAAGTAAGAATGCGATACTAAGGTTGTGCCCGACTAAAAGTTACCCTCGCCAGTTTATGTACACAGACACACGAACGGGGAACTCACGTACATACGCACACATTGACACACAAAATCACGCATGTTGCTCGCTTAGCACTTTATGCAGCATTAAAAATCATACATATATTTTTAATATTTTCAAAGCAATAATTTAACTTCCAACTGTAAATGTGCAGCAAAGCCCAAGAATTAATTGTAAGAGAAGTGTAATCTATTCCTTCTGTCCGTTACATTCATTTTAACAAAAACATCATAACCTTTATACAATACACAAAATAAGAGTGGGACAGCGCGACAACGCATTAAAATGCGCAGCTGAGCATGTCAATGCTCACTATTAAGCCAGAAAAGAGCAACAAACAAACAAATACAAACACAACAACAACAAAAACAAAAAACAAATATAAAAAAAAACACGCACACACACATGCACGCACTCAATAATGGACAAGAATGGCATGGGCAAGCTGCATGGCACAGAGGGCTAGGGAGTGAAGGTGCAGGCGCGCGAAAAAAAAAATGAAAGCGAAAGTACGTCGGAATTTCTTGAAAAGATAAATGCACAACTATGAAATACCCTATGCACAGCTTTGATATACGCATACCTATAAAAATGCATACATATCCAGCACAGACCGTCTTTATATGCTGATTGTATATACTATATATATGTAAGTGTCTTTATGAATATATATACTTTCCTTAAGCTTTTTCAAGGGTATTTAAATACAAAGCAAAACGTTGAAGAAGTAGCGTTAACAAATCGCCCGCTCCAGAGCTTCATAGAAACCAAAAGCAGAAAGCGTACAACACAATCTAACAGAGAGTCAAAGAGAGCGTGAGGTTAGGAAGTAAAGCAGTCAAAAAATAAAGTATATTAGTTTAGCTGTTGTTGCTATTATTGCCTGTTGAATGTGTTGCGCGCAGCACCGTTAACTTGAAATGTTGCGATGAGAAAAGAGAGAGAGGGACAGAGGCGTCGCAAATATGAAATGGGAGCAACGACAGCGAAGAAGCAGGCAAAAGGGTAAACAGCAAAAGCTGCGGCTCACTGACCAAAAATAAGTTGCCAAAAGCAGAAGCAGAGCAGAGCAGAGGCAGAAGCAAAGTATAATAAGTGCAGCGGCAGCGGCAGCGGCAGAGACAGTAGCGTTAGCGCCAGCGCCAGAGCCAGCATTCATTGCACAAGTGACCCCAAAATAAAAGTTGCCAACTGCAAGAGTTTGTGGTGGGTGGACGTTTTATGCTCTGCTGGCATGCTCAAATGCTTTATCCATCATATTACGTAAAATATTCATGTGTAAGACAGACCGGGAGAAAGAAGGGACTCCTCCTCAACAAAATTCCTCTTCGTTCAGCTCCCAAAGAAGCTTTAAATTTGAAATAAATCAAAGCAATAAAAATTACACTCAGCGAGCGGATCACACAAAGCTTTGCTTTTCACTTAAATATGATGACATCAAAGCGCTTGAGCTTACACTCGATTGCTTTCGAGTTCTTCTCTGAAAGCAATTAATAGTAATAAAGCTTTTATCAATGTTTTGGGATGCCATCGCTGACATTGAGTAGCAGTGGCAACATATTGGTATATTGCTAGAGTGTGAGAGTAAGAGCGCGCACACAATCGCTTGAAAAGTCGTGTTTGTGTTTGTGTGTGTGTGTGTGTGTGTGTATGTGTGTGTGTGTGGTTTGCATGGCATGCGACCGATAAGCAAACGGTATTATTGTCCACTCTGCTACACTAGCAAACTGGATGACGAATCGGGAACAGGGGAGTGGAATGAAGCTTTGCTTATTACTTGTTGGTACTTTTTTTTTTTTGTCTTATCTGTTTTCGTTTTGCGCACGTTTCCCGATGGTCTGTGGCGAAATATGCTGCTGCTTTTAAGTATGTATTTGTATGTGTCTTTCTGCGTTTCTTACGGAGACAGTTCAACACGCAAACAGTTCATATGAAAATTGGGGCATATTAAGCGCTTCACCTGACTATGTGAATGTCTGTTTAATCGTCTTTTCATTTGTATTATGTGTTCTGATTTTTTAATTATTATTCCGAGTTCAAGGCTATTAGCTATTAGTTTTTACAAAATTCAAAATAGAAATTAATTTAGCGAGCTTTCAAGAAGCTATAAACAATAACTAAAAACTGAGTTTTTGAATTAGTCCATAGTACATGCTGAGAGTTAGATAAATTAAGTTGATTTATTTATGTATATACATGTATGTAAATGTGTACATATGTATGCTTGCTGTATATAATCGAAAAGGTCTACACCAGCATGCCCCAAACATTTGCACAGCTTAATTACACACTTTTTTGTGCATTTTATAAGAGAGCAAAGTATTTAAAATGAACAAGTGGAGCAAACAGCGCGACGGCAACGGAGTCTAAAAATGTTAAATAAAAAATGTCACACAATCGAACGACAAGTGCAAAGCGAAAATAAAAAAGAGAAAGAAAAAAGGGGAACACCGCGACGACAAAGTTGAAGTGGAATCGGAGGCAAATGGTGTAACGGAAGAGGGACGCGAAGTCGCAAATGTAGAACGAAGCGTATTCGTTGGTACGCCGCAGGAGGCGGCGTATGTCGCAGACAACTTCATTTAAAGTGGAGGGTGAGAACACCGCACACCCAACCCGATACCAGCTAAGCTAAACCTCAGCCCAACCCAGGCACACACAGGCAAACACACATGTACATATGTATATTTACTCCCTCTCTAACGCACTTCACTGTTTCTCCGTTTCGCTTCGAATGATATGCTAGCTATGCAAATTGAATTTAAACATTAAAGAGAGAATTCGCTGCAGTTTCGCCTTTAACTTGAGTAGATGTCGCTGCTTATTTTTGTTGTCACTTTGTTGCACCACTACGAATGCTTTTGCTTATCAGTCATAATTCGCTCATCTGTTGATAAACAATTACAAATAGTAGCAATAAACTACAAATAGTAACAGCGAAAATGCGAACTATCAGTGTGACGTCAGTTTAAAATTTAAAAAGAATAGACATACATATGCGCATGAGTATGTGTGTGTATGAGTGGGCACAAACTTAGAAACCAAAAGGATAAACTTGACCATTTTTATATACCAACAAATGGGAAAATGTTTATGTTCAATTGAAAACAAAAATTAATTTGATCACTCGCTAAAAAGTTTATAGAACTCAGCTTTAAGCTCGTTATCGATAAAAAAATACCGATTAGAAAGCTACACGTACAATACATACATACATTCCATTTGTACGTATGTATGTATGGAAATGTGTTATTTTGCTTGTATGTATGTACATACATGTAAGTTAAAGCTCCTATCATTCAGAAAAACTCGCCCCCGTCGATCGTAATTGTATAATCTAATTGTTCTAGAATCTAGATGGTTTAAATGCGCACCCAGACAAACAAATGCAAATGGCACACGCTATGTATGTGTGCGCGCGAGTGTGTGTGCGTGTGTTTGTAAAGTAGGCAGGCACAGCTTGTGGTGCAATCGTTACCGAATAGGTGAGATGCGCAACAAAAGCAGCACCAGCAGCCGCCGCAGCAGGCACAACAACAGCAGCAGCAGCAGCCGCAGCAACAGCGACAGCAGCAATAGAAACAACAGACAATATAACAGAAAACTATAAAAACGTCGTCGCAGTCGCGAATTATTACGACGCCGCAAAATGGGGCGGTGGGTTACAAAATGTGTGCGAAGAGGCGAAGAGGCAAAGCGAACAAACGAACGCTGAAACGAGCGCCTCTCAACACAGACACGCTCTCCCTCTCTCTCTCTCTGTCTTTCTCTTTGTGCATTTGAGTGTGTCTATGGGAGTGAATGGGTTTTGTGTTGTAAAGGGGGTGTTTAGCGTAAGACGCGGTAAGCAATTCAATCAGCCTTTGGAGTTTTTAAATGCATTTTTACAGCAACTAAATTCTCAAATGCGTTTCGATAACTAAATCATACCGATAATACATTACGCTGCTATCTTCGAGGCAGCTTACACTTCACAACAAATAAAAAATTAAAAAAAAAAAAAAACAAAAACAAATAAATGTACTTACATACATACATATGTATATAGGTATTCAGAGTATGTAAATTATAGAACATATGTATGTACATGCGTTAAACCAGGCAACCATGTAAAATAAACATACACACATACATACATATATATATATATATATACGTGCACGCATTTTGTCATTTTCTTTTATAAATTTCTCCTACATGAATTAAGCGCTTGTTTTTTTCTTCTCTCTTTTAATTAAATTATCGATTGCTGCTGCATGGCAACTTCAAAGTAATAAGCACATAGGCCCACTATGCATATATGTCAGGCATACATGCATATACACATGTATGCTCAGGCATACTTACATACGTACATATGCAAGCGTCTCGCTGGAGAAAACATGTCAAACAAAGCAAAGCGAAGCAAAAACGGAAACGCAGCGCACAAAACGGCAGCAGCGACACAATGACGTCGACGTCAGCGTCGTGTTTGCAGCAGCGACAGCGGCCAACTCTATGCCAAGAAGAAGCGAATCAAAAGCCTAAAGGAAAAACTAAGATTGCGATGAATTAAGTTTTTGACTGCGCGCAAAAAAGCTACAAATGGCTGTGTGTATGCGTGTGTAGTAACGGCATTTTATTTGTTTTCTCTCCTTACAGGCGCGCTGAAGCAAGTGAAACAAAGAGGAAGCGAAACAACAATAACATCAACGACGGCGGCAGCAAAAAGAAAGCCAAGACGGCGCAATGTCCATCACACGATGATGATAGATGACAGTTGTTGGGGTGCGCGCTATCAGAAGGAAGGGCGATTACCGGCACGGCAAAGATTGAAGTTCTTACCCCGCAATCTAGACACGCGTATATTGCCAAATGACAACAACAAATTCAGCGTGACAATGTTAACAGTAAAGCAAATGGCGCAAACCCAAAAGAAATGCTACTTAACAGACTGTTAGGCCATCAAAACAAAAGAAATGCACAAAAATCAACGGCACCATTTTAATTCCAGCTGCACGCTGAAACTCAAAACTCATGCGGGTTGAATGCTTTGTGATAATCCACTTTATTTTCAATCCAAATTTTAACGGCAACATAAACAATTTAGCCAAAAACATACATACGTACATATTTAATAGCATCTGACAAAATAAAAAACAAAAAATAACGTAAGAACACTGCAGTAGGGTGTGCCGGACTGGAAGATACCCTGGAACAGCCAGGTCTAAATCGATTCAACTGTTAATCCTAATCAATAATATATTCAGAGTTTATGGGATCGGCCTCGCCTCCTTCTATCTGCTACATAAATTTCAACAAAACCATAATACCCTGCCAGAGTAAAAAAAAAAAAAAACAGCATAATAGAGAAGCATGCCCGCAGCAAACACAACTGTTATGTCTGTTTCCGCAGGGAACGCAACCGACAACGTCTTGATTTCTGCGAGAGCGCCAAAGAGAGTGAGAATTGCATTTAAAAACATAAGCAGCAGAAACAAAGGCAATATCTGCTAATAATTACCAACACATAAGCAATATCCAATTGCACTTAATAATTTACATGTATTTCAAGATCAGCTTGAAAGCAGTTTTATTTTGTTTTCTTCTTCCAAAATTCTTTCGTAATATATTTGAGTGTGTTAAAAGTTTTAAGTCTTTGGACTCTGCATGGCTAAAAATAATTATACGCACACATATACATACATACTTCAATATGCTATTATCGCTGTGTGTGTGTGTTTGTGTGTGTTCGCAAAGTCTGAAGGTTTTGGTAGCGTTTTGTGCTGTCGTTGTTATTGTTGTTTTTGTTGTTGGCATGTGCTGGCTTTGGCTTGTGGTATTGAATGTGTAAGTGTATGTATATGTATACATACATACACAAGACTCTAGAGGTGCACTAACAACAACAACAGCGCTGCTGGCTATCATCGCTGTCGCTACTTTTAGTTGTTGTTATTGCTGCTGCTGCTGCTGTTATGGTTGCTTTTTGTTGCAAGTGGAACGTGATTATTTCAACGAGCGCAACGTTTTTTAGCACACACATACACTTACATATACTGCATAGCTATATATATATATACATATATATATATTTATGTGTGCATGTGTGTGTTTCTACAGCTTGCTTTGATTTCTTTTGGTTTTTTGTTACTGCTGCTGCTGGCAATAATCACGCTATCTGCGAAGGTTGTTCCCCACTGTATTTGGGTGCGCGCGTGTGTTGTTTTTGTTGTTGTGTTTTAAACGGTTTTCGCTTTAGGTTTTTTCTTTTTGTTTTTGTTCCTGTCTTTTCGAATTTGTTTGAGCTGATTGACTGCAATAACTTGATTATTGACTATCGTGCGTAAGCGATAATTGCGATCAATTATCAATGTATATGAATGTAAGTATGTATGTATATGCCAAATAATTATCGATTACATACGCATACATAAGTGTCTGTGTGTGTGTGTGAGAGAGTGTGTGTGTGTAGGTAACATCATATTCTTTAAGAGTTGTCACTTGCTTGAGTTTTGCTTTTCGACAAATCCCTCTTACTTTTTATACCCTGTAACCATTTGAGCAATAGGGTGTAAGCAGGCACAAATATATATATACATACATACATATGCATATGTATATCTGTTAGTCGGCCATACTCGACTACAACACACTGTTGTTGTATCTCATCTTTATACATACACACGCCCTTCTTTACAAAGGCAGACGGAACAACGAAAAGACAGACATTTAGTTGGCTCGCCTGCTGCTGGCTCTTATTTTTTTTTCTGGTTGCTGCCTCCTCTGCGCTGCCGTTTTTCGTTTCGTTTTGTATTTTGTGTCGTTTCTGTTTGAACTGTTTGCTGTTGTTGTTGTTATTGTTTAATGTCTCTTGAGTATCTGCTTTGCTTTGCTGTGCTTCGTTTTACTTTGCGCTTGGCCTGAATGCAACAAAAAATAAATAAATAAAAGAAATACTGTGCACGTTCGCTATAATGAACTAATTGTAGTCAAGTCGGTTTTCCCCTGACTCCGCTTTCACAAACATAGAAATCGCCGTCTATCTGGCTTCATAGGCAAATTTAACGTTCATTTTAACGACTGCTCACTGTAGGCTTATTGTGTGGCCTGCTTCTGTGTTTTGTTGTTGTAACCTGCAGGAAACGGTGACTAGTTGCGGTTGCCGTTGACCGCAACCCAGCTCAGACGGAAGTATCCTTCTGCGTGTCAAGTTATACAGCACACAAAACTAAATGAGAGACTTCTAAGAGCGGCCCATCGGTATTAGCCTTTGATTTAAATGTATTACAACTAAATAATAAAAAATAAAAAACATGTGGAAAATCATAATGCATAATATATTATTACATATATTAACACAGTTACAACCAGTTTGAGTTAATTCGTTCTGCCACGCACTTTAGCCTTTCGCAAGCTGCGAAGGTTGCACACGCTCACGCACAAACTTTAAAGGGCAATCAAATGAGCGAACACGCGTGGGCTACCCCATCAACCAGTGTTGTGAATACATTTTTTTTAAAGTTAAATATAGCTTTAACAAATAAATGGGCTCTATGAATTTTTCCCAGCTTTTTAGCTAAACTGATAACACGATAGCTTACATATTGAACTGTAACATTCACTCAACTTAACTTTTATAAGACGGAAAGCGATATACACATATAAATATGTATATATTTTAATACATTTGTATTTTGTACCGATAGGGAGAGAGTCAGAGAGAGAATTGCGCAGTCACAGGCTTACAATTCATTTTTGTTAAGGTATATTTTTGCTGCTAGTTTTAGCTTTTGTTTGTCAAAGTTGGCAGCACTGACTAGCTCTTACAGTTTAATATCACACACACGCACACACGTGTATGTATTTATACACATACATGTGAGCATATTTTATATTTTTTATATATTTTTTCTGTCTTCCTAGTACTTACTTTGGCAAATTCTGCAGGTAACGCATTTGCTTCTCACGTCTCAGTTCATCGGTGAGTCGGCAATAGGTGTTATTGATGCACACGCTGCGGCGCAAATTCGCCTCGGAGTCCTTAATGCGCTCGAGCTTGTGGGCGCACAGCTGCAGGATGCGTTTGCGCTCCTCGCGCTGACGCAGCTTTGGTGAGATCATTGGCACGCGCGACCGATGGTGATGATAGCCAATGGGCGGTGAGCAGCGCGGCGGTCCAAACATGTCCGAGTCATCATCACTGCCGCCGTTAGCTGCATTCGTATTGGTTGGCAAGGTCATTGTGCGATGTGTCTGTGTTTGTGTCTGCGTGTGTGTCTGTGTGTGCGTGAGCGAATGCGATTGCAAGTGTATGAGTCTGACTCGCATTCAAAGCTCGGCTTGCGGACTCTTCAAGTCTCTTTTTATCTTTCGATTGCTGTTGCTCTGCTGCTTATGCTTTTTCTTCTTCTTTTTGTTTAGTTGCTATTGCAATTGCTGCTGCTTCTTCGCACTGCACACAAGGTAAACCGCAAATCGTGCATTTGTCTTTATATATGTGTAATTAATTTTGTTTAGTTTTGTTTAATGTTTCTTTTCTTTTTTTTTTTATTTTAAAGCACACTTTTTAATTGTAAATTATTATTTTTTTGGTTGCAATTACAACAATACTCGATTGTATATATGTATACGAGTATGCATGCGTGTGTCTGCTCTGGTCTGATATCGTCTCGACACGCTGCTGCGTGAGTTTTCACTTTGCTTTTGCTGCCTGTTTTTGTATGTGGCCCGTTATGTTTCGTTAATTTTGCATTATTTCGCACTCTTTGTGTTTAACTGTGGTATCAAAATTCAAAATAATCCAGGACTTTTGAATTCATGAGGGAGAAGAACCCAACAAAAATTAAAAAAAATATTTATATTTTTTTTATCATGAACTGTTCAGTAGGCACACAATTGACAAATGCAATTCAAGTTGGCAGCCTTTTTTTCTTATGTCTATTGTTTTGCTTATTTATTTTATTATATATTTTTCTTTAAAGCGCGACGTCTTTCGGCGGTGGGCAGTGCAAGTGCAGTTTTGAGAGCTACAATTTAGCCCAAGTTAAAAGGAGCGACGTACACAAAATCTAGAGGCACAAAAGTGTTTTACTAATTGTTTGATTTGTTGTTTTAATTAAGTTTTTTTTTTAAATTGTAGGCGCCTGCTGAGGTTGCGTGAGAGACAGAGAGAGTGAGAGAGCGCGCGGAACGTGTAAATTGGGGAGCGCGTGGTTTTTGTTGTTGAGTTACTTGTGTTCCTAGGCCGAACTTTGCCGCTGCCACTTGCACGTCCGCACAGTTCTCGCGTTCGAAGTGAACTAAAAATTGAATGAATGAAGCGCACGGGCTTTGCCTGGCATCAACAGCAACGGCCGTTTTGTTTGCCTGGCAGCGACAACGACGGCGTCGTCAGCAGCAGCAGCGCGCACAGATGTTCACCAACTTCGGCTCGGCCGCTGCCGGCATCGCAGCCGCACGTACAAACGGAAGTAGCAGCAAGCAGAGACGTCGGCTATCCTAAGCTGAGCAGAGCAGAAGCGCCAGCCTAAGAGAGCAAAGAGAGCGTTTTTGTATAATATAAAGAGCACAGTAGATGGCGTACGTGCGTGCTCTATATGTGTGTGTGCGTGGTAATGTCTGTGTGATATGCAAGATATTGGCAGTATAAGCGTATGTATGTGTGGGGCATTTTCTTAGCGTGCTTTGTTATTTGTGTCTGCTGCTGCTGCTGCTTCTGCTTCTGCTTCTGCTGCGGCTGCCATTTGTAACGGAAGCGAAACGCAAGCACACGCGCCGCTGGCTCCAAAAGAGCAATGGGCGGGTGGGCAACTCTGGCGGACAGTTGGCAAAATTTGAGGGCCTCTTGTCTTTTGTCGCTGTTGCTCTGGCGGCTTGGCACGCGCTTTGGCAGACGCTGCGGCCAATGAGCATAAATTTGATAGTTTTCTTTTTGCATACACAAATCATACATATACATATATGTATGTGTATATGTACATATGTTTGTATTTTATCTTCTCTTTTTTGTTTTGTTTTTATTATGTAAAAAGTAACTGGCCTTAAGCGACAGCGCCACAGACCGTTAGAGGCAGCATTTATTAAGTTGCCAGCCTGGCGCATGACAAATGGCGGCCATTGGCGTGGCGACTATCAATTTTTTTTTGGCAAATGCAAATGCTTACAAACTGTTCCCAATATGCAAGTTGCATGCGTGTGTTTGTGCGTCAAAAGCTTGAGGTCACTGTTGGCACTCTCTTAAGTCATGTCTACAAATGTACCTATGTATGAATGTATGTATGTATATATGTGTATTTATTATTCAGCCAGACCGTGTAGTAAGCGTAAGCTGTTACAAACACACGTACACATACATACATACATACTACATGCATACTTAAAGAGAGCGTCTTGTTGATCATTATGATTATTACAGTTTTTGTAGTTGTTGTTATTAATTGGCGCTGTGTTTGCTTCTAATTCTTTGAAACATTCGCAATTTCCATTATTAATTTTATTTGTGCTGTCAAAAGAAAAGAAAAAGAACAAAATATAAAGTAGCGATAAACAATGCAAAATACAATTTTCTTGCTAAGCGTCATGACTCAAACTGTGAACTGAGTGGGCAGCGACACAAGAAGAAGAGGAAACAGAAGAATAACTGTTTGACGGGAGCTCTGCACATATCCTAAAAAACCACAATTACAGTCACAACGAATTTATACGTGTGTTGTATGCATACATATGTATGTATGTATGTATATATGTACATATTTACTTAACCTAGAAGATTTTCCTTTGGCGCACATAAAAAAAAGTGAACTAACCTCATTTCGTTTTTATTATGATGAGGAACTGTGGCATGAGCGAAAGAGAAAAATATGTATGGCGATTGTTTTTTGTTTTCCTCGACCTTGCAGGCGTGTGTACTTATTATCTATGTATATATAATATATATATATATATATATATATGTGTGTGTGTATGTATGTATATACATATGTATGTATGTATATGTGTATGTATGTATGTATATTTAAACCAAAGACAGATTGCACTGTAAAACGACTTTGACACATGTACATGTACATACATGCATACTTACATATATACATATGTATGTAAGTATATATACATGAATTTAAAGTAAGTTGACAGTCTTCAATAAAGTTGAGTTAAATATTTTTCTGACATTTGCAATTTCTCTCCGCTTTTCAGGCAAATTTACTGCAAATTCTCAACAACTTGTCGTTAAATTCTGTCAATTATTATTATATTTTGCTGCTGTCATAGAACAGACTTTTACTAAGCAAAACGAGTCTTCTTTTTGTTTTATCAGTTATAATCCATTGACTGTTGAACATATTGTTAGCATCTACATACATACATACATATGTGAATATGTATGTATGTATGTACATATGTACATATGTATCTTACTGTTATGCTATGATCTATTTTTTTTTAGCTTCCAAATATAAAAGTCATTAAAAACCACATTCATGTGTGTATATATGTACATATGTACATATGTACATATTATATTAATACAAAATGCATATACATACATACATACATACATATGCATTTACATATATACATATGTATGTTTATTTGCAGAAGTAATCAACATTGAAAAAATACCTCCTAACCTATTCGCATTTAGTTCAATGTCAAACACACACACTCACATATCCTTTTCAATTGCATTGACCTTACGTGGCCTTCGCTATTGCCCTGACTCTTTTAGCCAGACACATTCTAACTGTCTCGCTTCCACAGCCATCTTTTTATTTTCATTTTTACTTTGTTTAAACAGCGAACTGCATTCTTTAAAGATAAATTCAAATTACGTAATTAAGCAGGCCTAGCAATTAAGTACATATTTATTGCTTTCAATTTGCTGCACGATAAGCCCAAAATACAAAACAAAATCGTAACGCAAACACACAGCCACACACATACCCACACACACATAAGCCGCATACAGACAAGGCTGACGCACCTCGGGCTGCTAGCAGTCGCAGCAACTACCTGCGGCAACTGAGCAAAAAGAAATCACCGCGCTTTATTTCAAGATGGTGTTTCGTTTTTTTTTTACTTGTATTTCTTTACTTTTCTGTTATTGATGTTGCTGCGTATGTTCTTTTGGATGGGGCTTTTTGATGGGGGAGGGGTCTAGCGGGCTTTCGCTTTAACAGGTACTGTAAATTTAAGGAACAACAAACGAACACAAACACACACTTACACGAACAACAAAAGCTGCCGAAACGAAAACGAAAACTGCCCACTGCTAAAGCAATAACAACTAAAACAACAGCAACAACAACAACAATAACGCTTATGACAACAACGCATATGCAGCAGTCGATGTTGTCGCGACGTCTGCATTTCACACACAATTCGCCAAAGTCGCGTCAAAGCCAAACAAAAAACAAAATCCCAAAGGCAGACGTTCCGCCCCCATGGACTAGTAGGAGCTGTTATCCGTTTATAAATATATACATAGGAACAAATATAAATACATACATACAGATGTATCGCAGCTACAGCAACAATTTAATTATCAATAACATATTTAAGTTTCGTTTGCCTCTTACACTCCACACCAGCACCACTTGGTAGCTGTATGGGTTTTTTTTTTTGCGAGCACGCTCTCTTTTTTTCCATTCGTAGTACGCTCTTTGGTTTTGCTAAGGCAAGCACTGCAACGCAGCTACAGTGGCGGTGCGGACAATTATTGGCAATAGAATCTAACTGTCGTTCTTTATGGCAGATATTATAAATATTATGATTAATTTATTTAAAATAATTGTTTTAGTCGCTTAATAGCAAAATTATATTACATGTTTATTATTAACTTTTGTTCAACGACGATTGGCTACTTTTTAAATAATTCATTTTCTTACTTAATCCATTGTTATCCAAAAATATATATAAAATATAGCTTAAGTTACAAAGGCAGCAACCACATGCATTTTTTTCATGCTACCTAAATTGTGTGTCTGTCGTATCATTAACATTCCACACAAACAGTCCCACTGTGCGCCGTGTGAATGAACGTATAAAAAGTGAGAGCGCGTCGCCGTCGCGCTCATAAATGAAAATCAATGACTCCCAATGCGCGACGACGACTGTTGAGCGTTGTTTGCCCCGCAGCTTTGAAGCCCCCTCCTGTGCTCCAAACACTGTACATTGGCTAGCTCTATTGTTTGTTGTTGCGGTGGCTTCTTCCTTCGTTCATTTGTTATTGTTATTGTTGTTTTCGTTGGCGGCCAAAGCAGCGCAGTGATAAATGCGTCAGCGTCAGCAGTTTTGGATGCGGCGCATGTGTGTGTGCGTGTGTGTTCATGTGTATGTATGTTCTTGTTCCTGTTCTAGTTGTTCTTATGCATTAAAAATGACTCGTGTTTGGAGAATTCTTGAATTGACTCTTAGTATTTAAAGTAGATGCTGATGGTGATGCTGTTGCACACTCACACACACACACACACAGACTTCGGCAATCATACACAGGCAGAGAACAGGCCAGGTTTTTGTTATTGTTGCTGCTGTTGCCATTTTATAACGTCTGCTGGCGCTGCTGCTGCTGCTCGCGTAGACGTTACTAGCGTCACCGTCGGTGTCGGTGATTTTATGTATACATATGTATGTATGTATGTACATATGTATGTGCCCTTCACAAAAAGTGGTTGTGGTTGTTGTTTTTATGTTTACCTATATTTTATATATGTATGTATGTATATGTGTACGTATAAATATATTATATTAGGCCCACTTGTGTCTTTGCGCTTTGCGTCTCATACATAAATTTGGCCGTGTTTGCAATACACAGAATCTATTGCAAAGCCAAAAGGCACAGGCAAAAGGGTAAAGTAACGGTAATGCGACCAACAAAAAGACCGGCGAAAGCAAATTTCCAAGCTGCCTCTCTCTTTTAACTGGCCTGCCTCTCTGTCTGTTGCGCTCTTTGCTCTTTGTGTTTATGCTTTCAACATTGATACGTGCCACTTTTCGCCGCCATCAGATAGATACACACACGCACACTGAGCATCAGCAACAGAGGGACGCGGACAGCTGGCTAAGTTTGTAATTAATTGCGGCCTTGCCACACACATACACACACTACGCTACGGACCGAACGACCGACCGACCGACCGACCGACCAACCGACCAACCGCATGCCCGCCCTCAACGTTGTCTGGCCAACGGTGCTGCTGCGACGTGAGAAAGCTGTAGCCAAAGCGCTTCGCTTGTCCGCCTCGGCGCCCACCGTTGCTGCTGCTGCTGCTGTTGCTGCTTCTGCTGCCACGGCTGCCACTGTTTTGTTTTCTTTTTGCTCTTTGTGCGGCCATGGGGCGGGTCCGTGCCCAACATAGGCCCTGAATAGGGCATTCGCCGTTTGGACAGAGAAAGCGCGCTAGTTACAGTTGAAATATATGTAAGCTTTGACGTTACATCTAAACCCACTACGCACACTTTGTTTCACTAATTGGGCAAGCAACGGCTTAAGAGAGCACATCGCAAAGTGCAAAGAGCAAAAAGCTCGTTGTGATCGCCGCGTCGACCCTACAGATGTGTGCTTTGTACACACATACATGTATACATACATATATACATATGCATATGTAGACAGCTAAATAATAACATTCGTAGTGTTCACACACGCACATAAATATGTACATACATATATTTCTGTATGTATGGATGTATGTATGTACGTATGACGAGTTGGTCTCTTTGACATGCCGCCAATTCGTATTCGGCTTACAGCAAAACTTGACGAAATCTTTAAATATTTGGCAAAGTCTTTTGAGCTGCTTTTAAGCGCCGCCCGCACGTTGCCTTTGCTAAACCTTTATCTTCTCTTCTTTTTGCACTCAATACAACAAAAATACCAACTACATGTATAAACCATACGCTGCTGCTGGTGCATATGCTTCAGCTGTCTGGTCTGCCTGCCTGCATGTATTTATTTGCCTGTGTGTGGACGAGAGTGAATGTATGAATGTGTGTGTCTGGCTTGGTTCGCCGACGGCGGCTGCTGTTGCTGCGACTGCCGTTTGCTTTACTACTCACCTCTCACTCAACTTATCGCATAATCGCGCCGCATTGTCAAGACTGAGACTGGCTCTCTATACATATGGACATGTGTGTATGTGTGTACATGTATAATTGCCGTTGGCTTTGTGTGTCGCTAATGCAGCAGTACTGCAGTTGTTTCTACATGTTCTTTTACTATGGCACTTCTTCGATTTTGATTTGTTTTGCATTAGCGTCAGAGTAAACGCAAGCACAGCGCCATTGCTTTACATGTGACACTCACAAACACTTTTCAAGTTCCATAGCACAGCATAAAAAATCAAAAATATCGTTCAAGGCATGATTTCGTAATCTTAATAAGCAGATGTCATCGGTTTTGAATGCATGAAAACTCATACGCATACATACATACATACATACATACATATACAAACATATGTACGTACATACAAATTAATTTATTTTGCTAAGTGATTTAGGCATGTAAATGGGCATATACATATGTATGCATGTATGTAATTGTGGACATTTTATATGTTTATATGAATACACATAAATTTATGTAAATATGTATGCATGTATGTATGTATGTGCTGAAGTTCCATTCCATTCCATTCCGTTCCTTGATTCCGCATTTGGTCATTACCAAATCCACTTGTATTTTGCTGCTCCAATTGATTTTCAAGTTTGTTTGGCGACAATACGGAACCATTCCGGCATTGCACACACATACATTTGCACAGTTTTGTGCAAATGTGTGTATACATTCATATGTATGTATACAAGTCAAAGTGATTTTCATTTTCATTTATTGTGATATTGCTTTTACTGCGGCTGTCGCAGTCGCAGTCGCTGCCGCTGCCGCTGCCGCTCTGAGTTTGTAGTCGCTTCTGTTATTGTAATTTGTGATTGCCGCTTGCGTAGTTTAAACCTGTTGTCTCTTGTTGTTGGTTTTATGTTGGAATCATCGCTTCTTTTGGATAGAATGGTTATCGAATATGTGTACGTACATCCATGCAAAGGTATACACATATGCATGAGTACATAAATATGTATAAATGAAAGAAAATAAGTTAAAAGATTGGGAATTAAGTGCTTTATGTACGGCAATACAGATGAGAATTGGTGGAGCTTTTAGAGTACTTGCATACTCGAAAACTTATGTACATACATATATACACACATGTACATATACATCGAAGAAAATTGTACATATGTATGTATATACATAAAATTATGGAATCTGATATATGTAGCATACTTATTTGCTTAATTGTTCGTTTACAGGACAATTTGAAATAAGCTGAACATACGAGTATATTCCAATAGTTCGATTTCATAAGAGAAGTCCGGGACTTTACAGCTTTACACAGGCTCTCTATACATACATACATACATATGCAAATATATATATATGATGAATATACACACCCACAGCTAGCGGCGACTTTGTGTATTGCTTGTGTGTGTAAGGCTTTTCGGTGATTTTCCAAGCGCTCAACGACACATTATACATATCGACCTTGTTTGTGGGTGCCTTTGTGTGTGCACAAATTTGGTGTTGCAATTGATAAGCGCTTGTGACGTCATAATACATCAAAAACTTTTTTGTTACACGATGGGCAGCGCAACGATCAAAAGCGAAAACCGGTTTTAACACGCACATGGGCAAGCAAGCGTTGCCAGACAGCGTAAAGGCATTAACATTAACATAATTATGTTAGGTTCATGTCTGACATACATACATACATACATACATATATACATACATACATACATATGTACACACGAACACATTGATAATACATACATATGTATGTACAAAAACGGCTTGCCCATTGGAGCAAAGACAAATTGATTTAATTGCATTTCAAATATGTTAACAAGTTGCAGCAACAATAACCACAGCTACAACTGCTGCGATAACAAACTAAAAATGCACACGAAATGGAATTTCCGAAAATCATAAACAGCACCGACCGCAACAAGAAGCAACGTTGACGCCGACGCCGACGCCGACGCGGACGCGGACGCGGACGCTAACGTTGCGGCCACTGGCGACGTCAACGCCTATGCCCGAGCGTCGACCTGTATTCGCGCGCGCTTTTTACGTTTGCTTCGGCACACAGATGCAGCCTATGTTTGAATGTGAATGTGTGTGCATACCTGTGCCACTCTAGGTAATGCCTATATGAATGTACATACATACATACATATGTGTGTTTTAAATGTGCATATGTTGCCATTTAGTTTGGGCCATTGGGACTGACGTTTGTTATTTTACTTTTTAGTTTTCTTTTGCCGTGTATTGTTGTTGTCATGCAAGAGTGTGAAGCGGTAGCGGCAACGTCAACAGCTGGCGGTTATTGGACAGGTCGAAGCGGCTTTATGACCATAAAAGCCATAAAAAAGCATGAAGAACAGCCAACAACAAAGAGCGACAACAACATATGAACAATTTTATCGTAAGAGAGCTGGCAGTGCTCTCATATGCAGCCAGCAGCAACAAAAAAGAGTATGAGATTAATAAATTCAGAAAATTGAGAGAAGAAAAGAGATTTAGAGAGAGAGAGAGAGAGAGAGAGCGTTAGCGAAAGAGCGCAGACGGCGTTGACAATTTTATTCAATTTGCCAGCCGTTGTTGTTGCTGTGTCTGTTCTTGTTGTTCTTGTACAAGCCGAAGGGTTGTGGGTGAGTGTATAAGAAGCACGGGGAGCGGGGCATAACGGACAAGGTTGTAAGCATGCGGCGTCGGTCGACGCTGACGTTGTGCGTATGGCGCTATTTATGCATGCATGTATGTGTGTGTAACGTGCGTGTATATTTTGGAGCTTTTTGCTAGAGTTGTTTTTGGTTTTCATTATTATTTTATTGCCACTTGCGTGTGCTGCCATTTAGCGTATTTAATTTAATAATTAAGTCGCTCATGGAGAGGCGCGCGCGCTCTTTAACGCCAATCCGCAGTGTATGTATGTATGTATGTATGTATATTTGTAATACAGCGCGTGTAGATGTTCGCATTCTGTTAGCTGCTTTGTTTTGAAATAAGAATGGTAAATTCAAAGCCGCAACTGTAAAGCCCAACTGAGCGCGGCTAAGATCACGTTCTCTGAGAGTGAAGGGCGGTGCAAAGGCAACAAAAATATTTTGCCATTATCGCGGTAAATACCGTTTATGTGCGATTGGTTTAGCTTGCGTACATACCGTTCGCCACAAGCCATGAACATTGCAATTCGAAAGTCCATTTGGAAGCGCGTGCCCAAATTTATAATCTCGAAAAAAAAGAAGCAGAAATCACTGCAAAGTAAGTTTACATAAGTTTATATATATATATATATATATATATATATATATATATATATATATATATGATATGTATATGTATTTGTATGTATGTGTATACCCTGTTTGCTTAAATTTCCTTCCCAACTTCTTAAAAATAAAACAGATCTCGTTTGTATGAATGTGTCATCTTTTCATAAGTAAAATACTCAGACGGAGAATCCGAACAGCGTAGTGGTTTATCAGTTAGACCCGAATTTTCCACTTCTACCCTCTATTGAATTGTATGTGAATGTAGGCAAATACACACATACATATGTACATATGTATATGCATAATTAAGTTGTTTTGGATTTCTAAATGGGGGCATTTTGGCATGTTAACCAGATAAAAAACTCAATCGTACAATGTCCCAAATACCGAAATATAGCCAAATAAACTTTAAAATAAAAAATTACCTTGAATCAAGCATTTTATCCAAGGGGCTAATGCCCGCAATATTATACTAGAGGTTTTTCAGTTTGTTTGCTTTTTGTTTTGTCTTGCTTTTTTGGCATGTATTTGACATTGATATAACTGCTGACTCAAAACGTTGGGTCATTCGCCTATCCGCAATCTAACCAGCAAGGTCCTATAAATGCAGAGAATAGGAACTGGTTATCAGCGAGCTATCATTAGAAATGACACAATGTGCATACATACATACATACATATATACTTCCATACGTACATACATATGTATGTGTATACAATAGTATAATCATAATTGCATGCAAATGATTTAATACAAACACATGCGCGCATGCATACGCAGTTATACGGATCATTTCTCGGTCGCATTACCAAACACTTTCGCGCAACAACAATTATCTTTTCACCCATCATCTCGCTCTTGGCTTATTATTTTGCAAAGTAAATATTCACTACATATGTATGTATGTATGTATATATATATATATGTGTTTATGAGCGACACACACACACAATGAACCACATGCATAGCCTGCTACTCGTTTACTCTTTTTACGGTTACACGTGCGTGCGTCGTCCTCGTCATTACTCTATGACCCCCACCCTCCCACTCTCCCGCATACTCTGAGTTCAGTCGTAAAATCATCAACACTCGACAAACCGAAACAGAGCGCAACGCTTGCCAGCCACACCGTTTTACCGCCTCTCTCTCTTCACTGCTTCTCTTGGACGGTCTCTCTCTCTCTCTCTCTGCCTATCGGTTCTGTTGGCGTCTTTTACTGTGCTCTCCTCACTATATCTGCTGCTTCGTGTGTACTTCGATTTCGGCTTTGACTCCGTTTACTGCTCTGCTGTGTTATAAGACACTCTGCTTTTAACTACCATATTAGCTATTTTAGCGATTTCAAATTAAATACCTGCCCTCAAATGCTGACTCGTCAATATAATAATTTAATGACTATCTAATTAATATATGTAATACATATTAAAATGTATTTATATGAATGGTTACCAATCAATGGATTAACTCTTCAATTTGCGTATTATTTTCTATAAAGGCAGTGAGTATGTCGACAGTTCGGTGTTGTGTTATATATAATACATGTTGTTGTTGTTGTTTTTTATTGCGGTTTTGCATTTAGAAATTGATGATGATGCCTCTTTGTGTTTGCGTGCGTGTGCGAGTGTGTATGTCGTGTGGGAACGTTTTTCTTTTAAAGTGAAACTGTAACACGAATTCTGTGCATGTATTTGGCTGTTGGCATGTGTGTGTTTCGTTGCAGTAGTAGTGGTACGCAAGTGGCTTGTGGTCCGCGCGTCCGCCCGTCCGTCCAACCCTCGGGGTCTGCCTGACCACTTGGTGGGGTGGCCCAGGCTATGGCCGACGGCGACGGCGATGGAGGAAAAAATTTTATGGTCTTCTGTTTAGCTTTTGAGTGGCTTTAAATGCGTTCCTCGACTGATTTCTATATGACTCGTGTCCCCCCCCCAACACGGACGCAAGCTCTCATGTGAGAGCATTCTTAGCATATTTTCGATTGATATCTTGTTTGAAAAGCTGGCTCGGTACACTGTACAAATGGTCATGCATACCTGCCTACACACATGCATCCACATGATATGCGTGTAAATTTGTTACATACATTTGTGTGTATTTTTATTGTAAGTGTGTGTGTATGTGTAGTCTATGGGTAAGTGTTTTTGTTTAATAACGTTTTATTTGCTGCTCCGTTCTTTTTTCTTTCATTTCAAATTTGTTGTTTTTATCATTATTGCAATACGTGCCGTGTTAACTTAAATAATTATAATAACAGCAACAACGTTGAGATGAGCAAGAAAATGCCGGAAGTTAACGCCGCAGTCAATATGTACGTGAACGTCGCTGCCCGCGTCGGTGTTAAGCTAAGTGACTTTTAGCTGCCGCTGCTGCCAACACTGCCGCTTTGCTCGCTGCTGACGTTGACGTTGACGTTGACAGCGAGCGTGCTGCTGTGATGCTGTTGTTGATGATGACGCCGTCACCTTCGACGTCGACGTTGACGTTGCCGCCAACGAAAGCGTTGACATTGTTTTTGTTGTTTTCGATTTTCGTTTTCGCTTGTTCTTATTGTGATTTCTGTGGTTGTTTTTGTTGCGAAAACAGCAACAATTGTTGCGGCGCATTTCGAATTCAAATTGAATTTACGCATACATATGAACATGCATATATGTAAATACATACATACATACATACAAATGAATGTATGTTTGCTGCTGCTGCTTTCAATTTATTATTAAGCAACAGACAAAAACAAAAACAAAAACAAAAATAAAAACATAAACGCACTGGCAGCGCTGCCACTCTTTTAGTTTATTTGTTTGCATGCGCGATATCAAAAAATTATACATACATAATTAAATGAACTTTTCTAGCATTGAAGCCGGATTGTAAAGACGCTCTGATCCCCCAATTGAATCCAAGATCAACTTATTTAGCAAAAGGTCGCCAATGAATGTCAGGTTATCTAAATACAAACTTACACACTCCCTAGCAAGTACATATACATATACATATACATATGTACATATGTATGTATGTGTTCATCCACATGCATGTAAATACATACAAATGCTCATAGGTATGCGTGTAACTAATTCCCGGATGTAAATGCTTTCAGTGAACATTTGCCAGAGCAAGGCGAACTCTTTGTCTACGATTGCCGTATGTACACACACACACACAAACATACACGCATACATACATACACATAATTAATATGTATTTACGCTAGTCTATTTGTTCGTTTGTCTACGCATTTGGGTCAGAACCTGTTGACATAAAGTATTTAACACTTAAATGGGTTAAAATGCAAAACACAATATCAACCAAAATAAAAGAAAACCAAAACAAAGACACAAAAACACACTCATGTGTGTGTATGTATGTATGTATGTATGTATGTTTCTAATAACATTAAGCAGCGAATTGGCGAAAAGTATGACAACTACAGCGATAGCGAACGAAAAACCCACTATGAAATAAAGAGGATGGAAAGAAGAGAAAAATTCGTTGTTTTCCCTGTGGTAAAAGAAGTTCAAATAGTCTTGTAAAACGACTGAAAACAAATTGTTGCTATGTATGTGTATACATATGTATGCATATATGTACATACATATGTAGATATGTAACTGTATATGATACGTCATACAATTAACATGTATGGTTATGTACATACATAACATGCATAAACAATATATTACAAGCATGTACATACATACATACATACATATGTACATATGCATACAGCTTACAAACGAACATAGCAAAGACACAGCAACAACATAAAAAACAAAGCAAAACCGCTAAATTACAACAACAGCAACAAGCAGCGCAATAACAACAACAAAAACATCATCAACTCATTCGTGTGACGATTATCTTGAAATGAGACCATAGCACACACGTACAAACGTATACTTACACACACTCGTGCACATTCACAAACACTAGCGCAAAGTTAAACGGCCGCGCGGAACAATGACGACGCTGACGTTGGCGTCGCTGCCAACAAGTCCCACAAGTTATTGCGCTGAGCAAGCGGCACACAAGCAACAACAACTGCGACGACAACAAGCAACAAGGGCGGAAGCAAGAGAAAACCAAAAGCCTAGCCAAAAGAGAACGAACGCACAACAAAGAGCTGCGACGCCACGCTCGACGCTGGCAGCGACGTCGAGGTCAGCACACATACAGCCACATATGAGACAAAATACATAATACAAATGAGCGAACATTTTTCAGCCGCGTGGTGGCTGCCCCCATCAGTGGACATAACGGGGGAGGTAAGAGGCGCCGTTTTAATTGGGACGCCCGCTTGCGCTTGCTGATGCTTTAACTTCCATTTGATTATACTTATATTTTATTATTATTTTTTTTTTTTTTTTTTTTTTTTTTTTTTTTATAATTTTAGTGGTGCTCTGCTGTCGTACGTTTCGTTATACGTGTTGTCCTTAAAGCCGAAGAGAGCGCCCTTCACTCGCCAGTCAATTTCAGCCCATCTCTTTAACTGTGCTCGCTATCGTGTGCTTGTGTGTGTGTTTGTGCAATTATACTGGTTTGTTGTGCATAGCCGACAATCAAATGTTACTCCGTGTCTTTGCTTGCACGCTGTCTGTGTGGCACCCAGTGTGTGTTTGTGTTTGTGTTTGTGTGTCTGTGTGTGTGTGTCTATGTGTTTGTGTACCAGTGCAACGATATTGCCTTTGCTGCTTCTTCTGTTCACGGCTGTGTCGTCACCTATGCGCCCTATTCCCCCTGCCTACCAATCAACTCTCTCCCCCTCTTCTTGTCTCTTGCCTACTCCATTTAACATGGATTTTGCACGCTTGCTCGCTCGCTTACACACTTATTCGCTTTGGATATTTTCTGAGACGCTCCGTTGCTATTGGTATTGGTATTAGTATTGAGTTACTTTTCTGGGCTAATCCCGGGACGAAGACTTTGTTATTGCTGTTATTGTTGTTGCTTTTACTGCTGCTGTTGCCTGTCACTGTTCGTCTTCGTGGCAGGTGAGGGCCAGAAAACTTTCTAAGGTTTCGCCGGAGTCGTTTGAAGTAATCATTGCCCATTTTGTTTCATAATTAATAACAAGTATGAAAACTCTAGTCGGATGTGCAAGACTAGGACATACCCTAAGTATCGTGTGCTGCTGCTGCTGCTTAGAGGCATGCCACAGTTGGCGACTCCAGTGTTTAATTATCGTCCGCACACACATTCATACACATATTATGTACTTATGTATGTATACACAATTGCACACACGCATTAGCAAACGTAGGTCGCTTGCTTCGAAATTAACAATGTAGTTGTGCCTCTTGATATGAAAAAATACCCAAAATTATAAAATTGTTTTTTATTTTTTTTTTATAATAACATGTTTTAAAGGTATGATAGAGTAACTATGAAGAAAATATCTTCAAAAAATGGGGTGATATCCGAAATTTAGAGTGTTCAAAATAAGTTTATCCCTCAGAACGAGCTATAGACCACGTTCGGTGGTTGCAGCTCTGAGGACGTAAGAGATATAATGAAGGCCTCTTATCGATAACAAGCTGACGGATAAAGTTATTGAATATTTGAAACAAATACGATTTGCTCTATATATTCTATTTTATATTCTGTATTATATTATTTCTATGGGATCGCCGCTTTCACAGTTATGGACCGACTACGCTGCTGTAGTTCCTGATCAAGTATTTATAGTGCCGCTATTTCACAATAAAACTTGGTTTACAGATACTTTTTGTTGTCTTACTGAGAGTTTCTCCGGGTTGAGAGAGCAACAAACAGTACTTAAATGATAACGGTTCTTTTCAAATACATAGCGGAATGTATAAGTGTGTATGTGTACACATTATGGGCTCGAACACGCCTCCTTCAGCCACTCACTCTTAGAAAACGAATATACCCTAATTTACCCACTTTCCATGGGTATAATCACGCTTGTGTATCTATCGAGATGTGTGTTCATGTGTGCGTGTGCGTGTGCTTGTGCTTGTGCTTGTGCTTGTGCTTGTGCTTGTGCTTGTGTATCGCCAGGGGGAGGTTGTGGTGGCAACGCGACGGTGTCAGCAGCGATATTGGAGGTTGGGCTTACAATTAAGCATGGATTATGCTGGCAACAGATTTGTTTACCGCATCGCACAAAAAATGTTATCGAGGCGTTTGTCCCTTTTTGCCATCGAGCGAACTTTTTTGACAACATGCTGCAGTTGCATGCTGTCGAATCGTTTTATAAAATGCAAAATAAGCCCTTCAGCTAATTGCATCAGCTAGGTGCATCCACTTTTCAATAAACGCATATCAATTGAAAATAATACCTTAGTAGATCACATAAATGGGAGGGAGTTACGACTTGCACGCTTCAAATATGTATGTGATTTGTGTACATTTTCATCTATTCGTATGTTATTTATGTATGTGTATCTATGTATGTACATACATGTGTATATGTATAGACGGATATGTAATTTACAATGCATCACAGATTTTGTGACAAAATTATATTACCCTCTGCAAGGGTATAACAAGTCGCTGGGCCCCTTTACATGTGCAGCTGTTCACAGGTAGGCATGCACAGACACACACACACAGACACAGTCAGGCATACAAGAAATACACAACTTACGCACTTATGCATGTGTATATACATACATGCATACATGCATACGTATAAACGCACTCTGGGTTTCTCCCCCCACAGTGTGTGTTGCCAGCTGTTTAGCTGCTTATCACAAACGTCGTAAGATGCAACAACAACAATTGTATTTACAGCTTTGATCTGACTTAGACAGACAGCACGATCCCCCAAACTCAAAACTTGATAGTACCCCACAAAACAAAAAAAAAAAAAAACAAAAAAAAATAAAAATAAAAATAAAAAGAAGAAGCAAACAAATACTAGACACTGACGCAGTCGGCAGCAACGCCAGCATAGACAGTGCTGTCAAAATTATTAGCCGAAGAGAACCGTAAGAGAGCGCAGAAAGACTGTGGAGAGCGAGAGAGAGAGAGTGTAAAAGAGCGTTACGTTTGCTAAACTCTGGCTTCGCTGCGCTTAAGAGTCATAAATTTGAAATGCTATCAGCTGTTAAAATGCATGTGCACATCTGCGGCCAACACTGCGCTGCTACTGCGTAGAGCGCCAGCGTCTGCTGCAGCTTCAGTTGCATGCGGGAAACCCGTACACACATACACAATCATACAGCCTACATATTCTTATGTTTATGTTAAGAGTATAAACAGGGGGTTGCTCTTGCTTTTGGTTTTGCGTTTTCCTCTGCTTTGGCCTGCTGCGCTGCCTGCTAGCCGTGTCTGTGCGATGAAACCAATTAAAGTACAAGCGCATTTTTTGTCTTTTCTTTGCTGTTCTCGCTGCCTAAGCAGCGACGTCGGCGGCGACACCAACGCAATCGTCACTTCTTATCGACATTTAAAATCACAAGTTTTTTGTTGGCTTTGCTTTTTTAGGGTCAGCGGTAGCTCAATTTTTAATTGGAAATCGCTTTGGATGCGTTTCAATAGAGTGTTTCCTTTTTTTTTTTTTTTTTTTTTTGTATTTTTGTAAATGTTCTAAAGATTTGCATAGATATGTAACGGGTTTTGTCACAGACGATTAACAAAACACCCACCTACACATACACATACATACATGTGTGTGTGTGTGTGTGTGTTTGACCTCCCCTAGGGACGCAGCGATAAGTACTCAGAAACAGTTATCGAAGCTGTTACCAGCTCTATATCAAACATTTCAACATATGCGCTTGAGGATGGATGACGAAAGGGAGTGGAGCAGCAGGGGAGGGTGGGGGGTTACAAACACATACTGCGGAGTCGGGGGAAAACGTAAAATGCCGAGGCCCAAAACAAATTGTCTGCTTCCATTCATTGGGGCAACTATAATAAGAAAACCATTTTCTCTGGCATTTTCCCAAGCGTGCGTGTGTAAGTGTGTGTGTGTGTGTGTGTGCGTATGTGTGTTATCTGTTA
Source organism: Drosophila pseudotalamancana (assembly GCA_037075185.1). Classification (NCBI taxonomy): domain Eukaryota; kingdom Metazoa; phylum Arthropoda; class Insecta; order Diptera; family Drosophilidae; genus Drosophila; species Drosophila pseudotalamancana. The sequence continues at coordinate 196,196 of JBAMCK010000618.1, read as the reverse complement.
TGGATATTTAAAGAGCATTTCTTAGAATATTAAAAAAGAAAAAGACATCACTAAAAAGCATTAAAACACGTTTGAGATCAATTGGGAATATGATTAAATCTAGATAATATGTATATTTATATAAATACTACATGTATACATACATGTATAACATAATACACATTCAAGAGTAGATACATACACACATAAAATTAATAGTTTTCGAATAAATGGAAAATGGAGCCGTACTTTAAATAGATTTTATTATTGTTATAAAATGTGTATAGGTAGAAGAAGGTATCGAATGAAGCATTTGCTTCATACATACATACATACATACACATACATACACATACATACACATACATACATATATCGAAGATCGAACTGTTCTCAACTTATACTTTGAAGGTCATTTAGATTTCGGTCTAAAGGTCAATCCTTGCAAAAGTTTACAACAGAGTATTGCGCAGTCTGGCATTTAATTTGGATTCACTTATCGATTTATGAAGCTGTCGAAATGTCGGGCAAACATAACCTAATAATTCGCAATTTGCATGACAATTATGGCACAACAATCGACCACTTACGGCTCTATAGATATACATTATATATATCTAAATTATACATATATATGTATGTATAGGGGGGTAGCTGTTCGTGGATATCGCAGCCACTTTAACTAATTAAAGCCGTTATTGCCAAGGTAACGGCTGCCGCTTGGGCTTGAGGCTGGCTTGCAAGGGTGTGGCAGGTATTCATACTGGAGTGTTGAGTGTGAGGGGGGATGGGGGTGGGGGGTGGTAAGGCGTATGGCAAGTGGGCGTAATGGTTGTGAAAAGCCCTATCAATAATTTTGCGGGCTGTCGGTCATTTAGAACATCCACATCAAATCGTTCAACGCCGGCGACAGGGAAAAGGAAAGGGAAAGGAAAAGGGAAAGGGAAAGGGACAGGGAAAGGGACAGGGAAAGGGACAGGGACAACAATGGCAACAAGCTACATTCGATCTCAACCTCAGTTTAGCCTCCTCTCACACCCTCCACACAGCCGTAGCACACCAACCTCTTCCCCTTCCCCTTCCCTTTCCCCATCCCCATCCCCTTCCCTTTCCCCTTCCTCTACCCTTTCCCTTTCTCTGTTCGGCCTCTCTGCCATGAACTTCCTCAACAGCTTCCGGTTCGTTCACATTTCACATCTTTATTGCTCGCCACCCGCCGAGCTGCCAAGGCGGATTGGGAGGGGAGTGGGGGGATGAGGTCGGAGTAGAGGGTAGTTTTTTTGCGGCCAGAAAACAGAAACCAAAGCCTGGCCTGGCCAAAATGCGTGCGTGATTGTTTGTGTGTGTGTGTAAGTGTGTTTGTGCGTTGGAGTGTGAAAAATCAACACATATTTATTCAAAATCGTTTTAATTACTCCAAATCCACTCAACAGTTGCTCTCTCTCTCTCTCTCTCTTACTCTCTCTCTCTCTCTCTCTCTCTCTCTCTCTCTCTCTCTCGCTCTCTCTCTCTCTGCAACCCTTGACAGTCTCAGAGATCACTCGCAGATCTCTCAAATCTCAACAATTCTTTTCAAAAGCATAAACAAGTTTGTTTGTACAAAATTTTCCCCTATTTTTGGAACTTGTTCCGGTTCATTAGTCTGAGCACTCGGTCAGGTAAACTCGTAATGCGACTGCAGGTAAAATCGAAACCAAAAAGAAGAAAAACTCCCTCTATTCGAGGCTTGCAGCTGATCTGGTAAAGAAAACTTTACAAATAGATTAATGTTATGCGTTATTGTCGGATATTCTTGGTATAAAAGTAGAAATATTTGTAAAATTGTAATTTTAATATAATGACAATATAAATTTAATATAATGAAGATAAGCAGTAATAATAATGCGCAAGTAATTGATTTATCTTTTAAAGATCGGGATATATGTAGGTATATATGTATATATGGATAAGTATGGGATTTTCTTTAAATTAAATAAAAGAAAAAGCGTTTCAAGAGTTTAGAAGAGGTTAGAAGTAGCAGACAAAAGGATGAGTTAGAAGACTCAAAAGTATGGCTTTTCCGGTTTTCTTTGAGGCGCAATCCGTAAACCTTGCGCCCTACACTAATGAATACAGATTGGAGTTCGAACCATGTTGGGTTCTTGAATCGTAATTCCGGACTCGAGCCGGTTTCTTAGTCATCAAAATAACTTCAATATATAACAATTTGTGCACTGAGTATTGGTGTATACACATATACATATACATATATGTATATAAATAAATATCCTAGATAAGCAAATGCCTAGCTTGCCACATTTCAAATCGGAATCAAAATCGGGCAACTAGTTGCCTGCATTTCGGTCGGGCAGATGCTTTATCAAATGCAAGAAGCGAAAAGAAACGAAGGAAAACAAGTTGAAATGCGTTGGTTGGGTGTGACCAGCAGGGCGATACCCTGTAAGGGCCAAAACGTTGGCCCTTGCACAGTTAGAGACATAAAGCCAACCTGCTAAGTTTTTAAAGCTAAATAACTTAATTATGAAGAATTTAATTAACAAATAACTTGTTATCATACATCCAAAATTCAGAGGGATATGCATTTAAAATATTGCGTGATATCCAAATTATCACTTATTATGCTCTTAGCGGCTTGTTGGCTCGGCATGCCCGTTTCCAGCTCTACAGGGTATGTGCTGAGCAAATACTTTCGACTGGCTCAGTACGGTTTGCTGCTTCCCCGGGTCGCGTTCACCGAGCCAGGCCTGCCTTTGCCTTGGTTGTTGCTGTTGTTGTTGCTGCTGTTGTTGTAGCTTGTTGCCTTTTGTGCTGCTTGAGATGTTTGCCGCGCTCGCCGCCCCTCCTCCACCTCCCCTATTGTTATGCAGCTTGCACCCTGCTACCCGCAGCTCGACATCTGTGCTAGGCGAGAGCCGATGACGACGCTGACGATGGTTGTTATACCCTCTACTCATTGCAAGAGAGCATACACCTTTTATGATTATGGATGCACGGATTGCAATGATTCGCGGTCGATCGATCCCTCAGAGTACGCGAATTTTTAATTTGATTTTTGCAGTTTTCGACAACACTTGCAAGCCATGAGAATTACGGCATCCAAAGCTCTCCGATTTCGAATATCTCCATTTATGAACAAAATACCCTGCTGAAACTACGACAAACAATTGGGTCAAGGCCCACATACACACATTTAAGGCTTGAAAACTTTATTTTGATTTTTATATAATCCTATTAGTTTTATCCTATATATATATATATATATATATGTATATAATCCTATTAGTTTCTTGATTTTAGAAAAGAGAAGCACAAGTCAGCGTGTTTAAGTGTGAGTGCATGTGCATGCGCGTGTGCAGGGTATCTGCTAGTCGGGCACAATCTGATCTGAGCATGCTTACCTGTTGTAGTTTTTGTTGTAGTCTTGTTTGCTCTCAGTGAATGATGATTTGTTCACTGTGGTGGTTCGGCTTTGATGGTGGCATTGCCGTTGAGTGACTGAATGAGTGACTGACTGACTGACTGACTGACTGACTGACTGACTGACTGACTGACTAAGTGATGACGGCAACCATTTCGCAACTCCTGTCTCTGGCATACCTCATCATAACCTAACCCCTACCCCCACCCACCCACGCCCCCATCTCATTTGTCTTTGTCTTTGGCGTCTGCAGCAGTTATCAATCAAATGGGGTCAATCAGTTGAAATATTGATTGAGTTAACTCTTGGCATTTTCTAATTCAAATCTCCTCAAGCAATTCAATTATTGGAGTAAACCAAGTCTTAACCTAATCGGATGTTCTAGTTCAAAAGATTGATTAACTGGGCTGGAAGAGCAACAGATTGAGTCCGGATATACAACTGATTGTTTTTATAAGATTGGAAAGGTAGAAAAATGTGAACATTAAGTTTATGTGCAAGTGTGAAATATATGTTAATTAATAAATAATAAAAACTTATCTGGACATCTCATCAATCGCATCAATCAAATCAGTTACTCATTTAGTCAGTCAATCCTTTTTCTTCACATACAGGTTGTCAATCAGTTAATCAGCCAGGAGCTTATGGATCAGTTGTTCAGCCAGTCAATCAATCAATCAATCAATACAAATAAATTCAAAATTGCTTTTGTAATAAAATGTTTTCAAATTAAATCGAATCAAATCAAGAAAACCAGATCGAGCTTATGCTTACAGGATATCAGTTAGTCTATATTTACTCATTTAATTACATTTAATTTAATTTAATTTAATTTAATTTATTTTTTAATTTAATTTAATTTATTATTTAATTTTAACTAGCTATTTTTTCTCCTATTGACTTAGGCGCAGACTATTTGCCTACAAAGATATTTCCTAGAAATTTGTTCAAGTTATTTTATAAATATATCCCACAAATTCTTTAGAATATTACTCGAGTATTCGAAGCACTAGCTGAGCTATTTATAGAGTAGCTCACCCTCTGACGGACTCGGCTATTTAATGGCAGCTGTGATATCATTTGTAGAAAACCGAATCTTAATTCATGTGACAAATCGAACAGGACTGCAACTTTTCAGCTTTCTCTCATGCCCTTTTCATTCTTAAGCGTTCCTTCACACAAACACACACACTCACACTCACACCTATAAATGTGTTTGTTAAATGGTAAAAAAGATTGATGTAATTATGAGTCGCCCTTAATGCTGGCTAAATCCCATATTTCTATTAAAAAAAACCCAACAACGAGCCAAAAGTGCCTGACTAAAAGATACCCCGTGCCAAGACAAGCAGTTTTTTCAACCCCTAAAGCTGAGTTTTTTTTTTTTTTTTTTTTATATGTATATGTACATACGTAGCTTCAGCTGCAGTTGTGCTTCTTTTTCCCAACAGTATTCAGGTCCGACTTTTGGGTTCGAACCCCAGGTTTATAACTAAAAATATTATTTTTTTTATTTTTATTTTTTATTTTTGTATGTGATTTAGGTATCAAGATATGACATATGTATATGTAGCTTAAAGGCTGTTTGTTAAATACCAGACTTAAGTATCGATTCCAATCGATATTAGAAAAATAATATGGTATACACAAATGTGTGCACATTATATCACATTTAAAATCTATAGCTTTCCAATTTAGTTGTAGTAATATGTGAGAAGAGGAAACTGTTTTCCTGACCAATAATATAAGATGTACATACATATACATACATATATATATATATATATATATATATAAAGGCCTTCTGGGGCCGGGCACACGTTTCTCTGGCTGTTAAATAAATTTGCAGCAAGCCATTGTATCTTGAATTTCCTTTGACAGAAGGTTCCAGGGTATAAGAACAAAAAAGCGTTGCATGCATACGCATATACATGAGTGTATGTATGTGTGAGTGTGTGCGATGTTATGTTTTTTCGCCCTGCTCCTCTTCTTCACCTCGCTCGCCTCCCCCTCCCTCTCCCTCTCCCTCTTCCATTCACCTCGCACAAAAATCGAGTTCGAGTTTTGAGTTTATTTCCATTTCGCTGCTGCTGCTGTTGCTGCTGCCTCAGTCTCTCCCTCACACACACTCACACACACACACACACACTCACTCACACTCTTGCTCTTATTTCGCCCTGTTGCCCCTTGTCGTCGTCTTTGGCTTGCTCGTTTTTATCTCTTGTGTGAAACGAGTTCTTTAAACCTTAAACAGAATTCAAGACACGTCAAATTGATTTTCATCTATTTTATTTACACGAAAAAAGCAACAACAACAAAACAAGAATCGAACTAAGGCGAATTACATGGAAGCAGCGGGTAAAAATTACAGGCGACACTTCGTATAGCCCCTGCCTGTGTGTGTGCCTGTGTGTGTGTGCGTACTTCGCATCTACATCCCTTAGAGCCAGTCATAAATGTGCTTCCATTTACAGATACGCGCGCGCACACACACACACACACACAGTGTATGTGTGTATTTGTTTTGCATCTGTGTTTAAACTGCAATTGTGCCTGAGCTGAGATTTGATAAAGGTTTTGCCTCCATACATGCATATGTAGGCATTCTATTGTAGTCTATGCGTGTGTGTGTGTGTGTGTGTGTGTGTGTGAATGTGAATGTGAATGTATGAAGTTTCGATGCGGTGTCGTTTCGTTTATGGATGCCACCCCCGCTAAGCGTTACACAGATCAATCAGCGGCATCGTCAGTCGCCTTATCAATCAAGCGATTTGAACTGATTAACCTCTTAACATATGTAAGTATGCCACGAATTTATCGAGATACACTCAATTGAAAGCAAATATCGGCACATTCAAAATATATGTAGACATATATACATATATATATATATAAGTATGTGTGCATATCGATTAATCTTAAATCTAGATATTACAAATGGTCTGCAATGAGTGATTGACTGAAATATTGAGTGCCTGTTCTATTGACTGTTTGCCTAATTAACTGTGATAAACTGATTGATTGACTGACTGGCAGAGCGTTTGCTTCACTGACTAATTGATTGACTGAATGACGATAATTGGAAAATGCTATCGAAACTTTTTAATAAACACATACAGTACTAAAGTATTATTATAATATGAAGAAAATCTCTGTTTGGGTGTGTCCAGCTAATATATTATATATATATTATATTCTATAAATTCATACTAAGAACTCACTTATGAAACACAGTGTAATATTTTTCAGTACAATGGCAAAGCGGAAGCGTAAGTTTATTACCGTTGAGTTGAAAATGGAAATAATCGAAGCCGTACAGAGGGGGAACTGGTCGAACAAGGATATCGCTAAGGATTTTGGCATAAGCCATAACACATTAACGACAATTATGAAGAATTTGGAAAAATTCATGAAGCATGCAAGAAATTAGGCCAACATGCCATTGAAAAAGATACGAAACAGCCCTCGCAAGGCTATAAATGATCACAAGGAATTATTATGTGAAAAGGACACGCAATTCAATTTATACTTTAAACAATGATCATATTAAACGGGAAGGGAAGCTAAACGATTCGCCGCAGAAAATGGATATTTTAATTTCAAAGCCAGTACGAACTGGCTAAAACGGTTCAAAAATCGATATATGAAGGAAATCAGAGGTAAATAGAAGAACGAAAAGCGGATACCAAATGTGGTGATATCGAACTGTATCATAAGTGCAATAATACAAAAGTTGAAATCTTTAGCAGAAAAATATTTTTGTGTTGCTTCTTATTTGTAGATGTCTCAAAACAAACAGTTCCAAACTCGGGAATGACGTTTTGTAAGGCTTCTGATTACAATGCAAAAGGTCAAGTGCAAAAAGTTCAATGTTGGTCAATCAAATCTTCATAATCTCAGGCAAATGTCAGTCCGTTGATCGTGTAGTCAATCAATCAGTCAGACAATCAACCAAGCGGTAGTAGAAGTAACTGTGAATATTTGTTCCGCTTCCAGATCCAGTTCCAGGTCCTGTTCCAGTTCCAGTTTCGGATCCCAGCTATGAATTGAATAAACGCAATAAATGGTTCAGTCAGCCAATCAACCTTTTAATCAAGTCGTCAATCTTTAAGGAACTTCAATCAATCAACAAGTAGTAAAACCTTAGCTGTGGATATTTGTTCCAGTTCCAGTTCCGGATCCAGTTCCAGTTCTAGCTCCAAGCAATGCGCTTAATAACCGCCAGAAATGTTTCACCCAGCCAATCATCCTTTTAATCAAGTCGTCAATCTTTCAGGAACTTCAATCAATTAACAAGTAGTAAAATCTTAACTGTGAATATTTGTTCCAGTTCCAGTTCCAATTCCTGTTCCGGATCCAGTTCCAGTTCCAGTTCCAGATCCAGTTACAGTTTCAGCTCCAAGCTATGCATTGAATAAACGCAATAAATGCTTCAGTCAGCCAATCATCCTTTTAATCAAGTCGTCAGTCTTTCAGGAACTTTACTCAATCAATCAATAAGTAGTAAAACCTTAACTGTGAATATTTGTTCCAGTTCCAGTTCCAGTTCCAGTTCCGGTTCCAGTTCTAGTTCCAGCTCCAGAAATGTTTCACTCAGCCAATCATCCTTTTAATCAAGTCGTCAATCTTTCAGAAACTTCACTCAATCAATCAACAAGTATTAAAACCTAAACTGTGAATATGTGTTCCAGTTCCAGTTCCAGATCCAGTTCCAGTTCCAGTTCCAGTTCCAGATCCAGTTCCAGTTTCAGCACCAAGCTATGCACTGAATAAACGCAATAAATGGTTCAGTCAGCCAATCATCCTTTTAATCAAGCCGGCAATCTTTCAGGAACTTTACTCAATCAATCAACAAGAAGTAAAACCTTAAATGTGGATATTTGTTCCAGTTCCAGTTCCGGAGCCAGTTCCAGTTCCAGCTCCAAGCTATGCGTTGAATAACCGCCAGAAATGTTTCAGTCAGCCAATCATCCTTTTAATCAAGTCGTTAATCTTTCAGAAATTTCACTCAATCAACAAGTAGTAAAATCTTAACTGTGAATATTTTTTCCAGTTCCAGTTCCAGTTCCGGATCCAGTTCCAGTTCCAGTTCCAGCTGCAAGCTATGCACTGAATAAACGCAATAAATGCTTCAGTCAGCCAATCATCCTTTTAATCAAGTCGTCAATCTTTCAGGAACTTTACTCAATCAATCAACAAGTAGTAAAACCTTAACTGTGAATATTTGTTCCAGTTCTAGTTCCAGTTGGTTCGGCGCAGTGCATTGGCCTGCACGGCGATTCTGTTTGTGTGTGAGTGTGAAAACAACAACAACAACAACAACAATAACAAAATGTGACATCTATATATGTGTGTGTGTGTGTCGCTTTAGCTGGAGCTAAGTAAACGACTTGGTATTATTAATGCGTTGCTCCTTCTGCCACGTTAAGCTTGTGTGTGTGTTTCTTTTGTTTGGATTACAACTGCAGCAACTGGAACTGGAACTGGAACTGGAACTGCTTAGCAGTTCCGCCTTCGCACTGCCTGAATGCTGCATGTGCTGCATCACGTGCCTATCGTGCTGCATGCCGCATGCATCTCGCATGCATCTCGCATGCAACATATTTGTTAATGAACCTTTAATAACCAGCTGAAGGATGCAAAATGGGTGGTAGTCATACAGAGCGCCCTCATAAAGTGCCGTCAGCCGAATGCGGCACACGACAACACACTCACACGTTCACACACACACACACACACTAGCGCAGTCAGCAGGTTCAAACTTCGCAGCCCAGCAGAGATGAAGCTCTAAACGTGGCCATCGCCGGCCGGTGGCGTCACAGATACACTCTCTTCAATTGTGTACACGAGATACACACGCACATATATTCATATATATATATATATATATTTATTTATATATATATATCTATATGTGTATACATATACAGGCATTGTGGCCCTTCCATTCATTGCGCCCGCTTAGACTCAGCCTGAACATCAGTGCTGCCCCTTTTTGCCACGCCTAGAGAGATTTGATGAGCATAACAGGAGCAAAAATAAATGCTTCACGAATTTCGTATACGCTTCTTTGTACTCAAAAATATAATGCTCGTTATATTGCACAGATAGTAGTACTAGTATACGATACAATTCTAGAAATAAAGCGTTCTTTTTTTTAGATTACAAATTTGCATATACACCAATGCGTTCTTATATGTGCAGAATTTAGTATATTTTTTTTTATTTACCTAAGTTGCTTTATTATGCTATTTAAGTGAATTTGTGGGTCTGAATTTTGTTTATAATTACTATACTTGCGCCATGGCATTGATCAGTTTAATGTGTTTATTTTTTTTGAGATTCTCATTGAGATAGAGAAAAAACAAATAACTCAATCAGTAAGTCAATTAATCTGTTATCCCAGAGCTAAGGTGTGCGAAAGCAGTGTATGCATAGCTATAAACTACTTCCCAAATATTTATTCTCGAACTCTCGAACAAAATTGAAAACCAGTCCCGTATTTGGATTATTCGACAAGTGTGATTACAAGCGAATTGACAAATAAGCCTGACTAGATCTATTAAGTTAATTATCCTTATTAGGAATATTTAATATTGACAATCATTAGTATGATCCGAAGTCACCAAAACCGAAACGTAACAAAATATCAAATGTAATCTTCTATTTGAAGAAAATTGAAAATCTTAAAGCTGATTACAAGTTATATTTGCCCTGCGAAGATGTTGCAAGTTGGATGACAAAGTAGTGATACCCTGACTGTGGATACTTTGAAGTTGGGTAAATGAAACCCCGAAACAAATGAAACAGAGGGAGAGCAAACGAGAGAAGGGAGAAAAGAAAGACAAGACAGAAGGTAATATTTTCCATAAGCAAGAGCCTCATCAACATGAAGTAGCAAAAATTTGGATGTTTGGACAGCAGCTGTTGAACTCAACCAAGGGGATGCTCTCCAAAGCGTGGGATTATGCCAAAACGAGTGAACTTTGCGGCTACTTGACCCAAACTGCGGGCCAATGCGCTATTAAGGTTAGTTACTGCTTCTATTGCTGAAGGATGTATACAAATAAAATACTACTAGTATCTCTTAACTTATACTATAGGCTAATAAAAACTTATAATAGAACGAGGGTTATACAAATACAACTTTCAAATTGAAAGATATACAATGTATACGAGCAAAGTTTGTTCCTTATATTATATATTTATATATATGCTTTACTAATTAAAATAAATTTATATATACAGATATACCCTAGATCGCTATACAAATGTTCATTGTACATAATGTAAGGCAATAAAACACATTTTTGTATTATTCAATTCATATAGTTTCTCCCTGACAATATGAAATATTTGTTATACAGATTTTAACAGCATGTTTTACATTATAAATATCTTTAAAGACATTCATATTTAGAATATATCGTTATACATTATTATAAAGCGTCTATGGAAACGAATCGGGCAACTTGGACGCATCGGCATTATCATAACATCCCATATCGGCCTTGTACAAGATGCGATTGATATGGTATTGTACCGTATATTTAGTATAGGGGGAATATTTGGCAAACTTTACTCCCAGATACTGTAAGAAGCTTGCATCATCGCTGTTTCCCGAGTGAACGGAACTAGCTATGGGGTTGGCATTTCCCTGCGCAGCGGGGGTTGACGAATTGGGAGCCGGTGTATGGAATGGATCCTCATCGAGGTGATTGTCCGGATAGATAAACGATTCGCTCGAATCATTTAATCCGTCCGGGGAATGCACAACCTCGCACAGCTCCTCCTTGCCAATGTCCACGGTCTCAAACTGTCCGTTCCCACTGGAGGTATCATCGTCATACTCATTGTTGCATGCCTCCGGCATGGGGACCTAAAATATTGAAAAACAATCAGTATGATGTGATTAAAGAGTAGCTTAAAGTAAAGAACACCAACAAATTATAAATGGGGATACATATTAACTAAAGTCAAATATGATGCTGCCATTAAAGTTAGAGTAATGAATAAAATTATAAATAAAATAATATTAAGAAAACTTGGATAAAACCCGAATCAAGTCTGTGTATCAGATGTTATACAAAGAAAACCCATATTAATATGAGACTTCAATTTAAAGACAGAAAAGTTACAAAAATACAAAAGAAAATTATTGAAAAGCTAAACTTGTAACTAAGATGTTAGTCATAAGAAATAACAACAACAACCAATTAGTTGACCTAATAAGTTTTCTTTAGTGGTAAAAGCAAGAGAGCGAGAGAAAGAAACAGAATGGGTGAGAGAGGCAAATACAGAGGGGGAGAGACAGCTGAGTTAACTGATCTCGGGTATATTACCTGTTGTTGACCCGGTTCATCAAGTCTGAATACCAATTTTTCCTTTAAGTTTGGTAATATGAATATACATTTTTGTATTTATGAAAGATAAAGCAAAGTGGGAATTATTAACTGAAAACATACTGTAATAATCCATGCGAAATATACTGAGTCATATACATACATACATACATATATAGCAAGGCTTACCGATTTGATAAACAATTTGTGTGGCTGTGTCTCAAATTTGAACATGGACGATAAGGGCCCAGTGTCTGAACTGGATCGATTTGGATTAGCTGATCGACGGCGCTGCTTCTCTAACATAACCTCGGCGTACGTGGCCGGGTGTTTGCGCTTGAGGTGGCGCATCAGGTTCTCCGAGTGCCTGCCGGCCATATCGAACAGGCACACTTTGCATGTGCTTTTGCGGGTTTCATCGTTGTAAATGAAATGATTGTTAACTGGATTCTTGTAACGCTTAAGCGACATTTTCAACAACAACAATAATAATAATATTAATAGTATTAATAATAATAATAATAATAATAATAATAATCAGGCAACGGCAACAGCAACAGCGACAAATTATTTTAATAACAACAACGACAGTTCCAAAATAAATAACAGAAAAGCGTGCGTCATACTTGAGTATCGTTCGTTTACTGAACAAGACACGTACAGCTGTGAGAGTCAAACCAGAGTAGGAACCAATTCATGAACCGGTGCCAGGCACGCATAGCTAGTGCCTCTCGCTCGCACTCGTACCGCAGCCGCAGCGCGCAAATCTGCAAAGAGCGCTGTGAGTGCGGTTCACAGCAAACGGTTCGTACGTTGGAACACATACACATCCAAAGCAGAAACAGGCGCATTAGTTGAGCGCGCACACACACTCATACAAGTGCAGAGTACACCGAGAGTAAGTGACACGCCGAACCGGTTTGAAACGGTTTGTGTTTGTTGTTGTACTTGCATTTGTTGTTGTTATAGCTGCTCCCTCTGCCTTTGTCGCCGTTGCTACTGTTTTTGTTGTTGTGCGCTTAAACACGTTATGGAATCTGAGGGTCATTTATGTATGTTTCTTTCTCAACGCTGTGGTTGCTCAGCCAGTCCGACTTATTTGAAATCAACAGCGAAACAGCGAAACAGCTGAAACAGTTTGAATCTCGCAGCTTAGTGGATCTTTCAATTAAAATGCAAGAAAATTTACGCAATCGTGCACAAACTGCCAAACAGCTAGACTGTTAAACAGGTGATTAAAAGTATCGATATCCTGTTTACCTCATGTGTAACTATATAATTTAAGAGCGGCATTGTTTACGACTAACTGAACCATGTGTACATATGTGCATACATTCACACATATGTATGTGTATGGACATTGTCAACAGCTTCTCGTTAACAAATCATTAAGCCGTTCAATTGAAGCTATGCCAAACGGAACGATACACAAACTCGATTATGGTTCTCAGTGTAGTTCCATCGGAGCGCTGGACTGGTGCCTTTTGCGTGTGTGTGTGTGTGTGTGTGTGGGCACATATGTAAATATTTGTGAGTTTGCCGCCGTGTGTCTCTTTTTACATACATACATACCAATAATTTGGATTGACTTTGACTCGTGCTATTTGGCCAGTTTGTTGCGGTTTGGTTGCGGTTCATGTTCGGAGGATAGTTCAGACGATGATCTGCCTCAACATTCGCGAACCGCGGACGTCCAATTCGTGGAAGTTCTGTTAGAAATACATACATTACATACATATATTTGGCAACATTTTTAAACTTTACTTTCTTTGTGTTACTAGTTAGGTAAAGCGCGTGTCTAGTCGTCTACACCCTGTTCACCAGCCTAACATATCATTCGAATTAATAGCAACAAAAATTGCACGTTGCCACTGCAATAACAGTTAACCGTTTTTGACAGCTTTTTATACTCTCTGAACAAAATGAAAGGTGTATATGGGTTTTATATCCGTTTTTGCTGTTTGTTATCGCGGACTTTTATGGTAAATTAAGAGAATGGAAAGTTTGGATTTGTTTATGTATGAATGTACATAAATTTGGGTATTGTGTAACTGTGTCTTAATGGGCGTGGTTAATTAAAAACAAAAAAAAATGTAACTATAGAAATATGGATATAAGGATACCTATAAGATATTCTTAAAACGGACATTCCATCATCCCAATTGTGCAATCAGAGTATGTTTGCAGTTAGTTTCACTTTAACGTAAACCTGGTTTTTCACACCCCTTCAGATTATCAGTTCGGTTTGGTTTTGTTTTAGAGAACTACTAGATTGTCAAAAGGTTTGGTTCATTGTAAGCAAAACCGGTTTACAGCTAAGTTGTATATATTATTTAACTCACGATACGTGATCAGCCTTGGAGTAGTATGTGCAATATTGCTGCTCATATTTAATTGGCCCAATTGGCCTTGGGTGATAACGCTGCTAATTAATTTTCCCGCTATTAGTGCCTGGATGGGTTCCATTTTCTTTAATGTGACATCCCAAATTCGATCTCTGGGTTTTGGGTCATATGGCTTCGGATTGGCATTACATTTCGAAAAGCGTTTCTGCTTCATCATGGGCAGACTCGTATCCAAAATCTGTAGGAATACAAATTAAACAAATTTACAATATAACCTTATCTGAATATATCTATTTCGGAATAACACTCACTGAACTCGTATCAGGAATTACGGGTGGAAACTTCATTACAGAATCGAGAAAGGCCATTGATGAATATAAGGGATTCGGCTTTTTGTCTTTAACACTATGTCCAGAACGACCCTCCTGAATGTTTTTTAAATGAGTCTGCGAAAATAAAAGCAGTACAAAGGAAATATTACCATGGAAATAATTTAAGTGATTAATTAACTTATGTATAGCTTAAATTCTAGAATCGTATTCGACTTCTAACATATGTATATATGTATATAAGATGCCTTGAAATGAAATATTTGTACTTCATTAAAAATTCATTAAGTACTGGATATATCCAAATTCTTTTTACTCACTCTGTAGCTGGAACGTATCGAATGCCATTTGAGAATAGCCTCGCTTTTTGGAACATCTATGGCCGACGCGACATTTTCCCATGAATTTCGAGTGATTATGCGATCTTTGTAGAAACAATGATTCGGATTCCATAAGTTCTCGTTCTTTTTAACGTTCTCGACGAGCGACTGAACCACATTTGTGTTCCAATCCACAAAGCATTTGCGTATGCGATTCTTCAATTTTGTTACTTTTCCGTTCTGTTCCATTTCAACGTTTTCGTCTGTTTGAATGAAAGAAATTCATAATCTGCATGAGATTTATCTGTGCTAGCTTTTGGTGGCATAATCAGTCAAAAAAAAAAAAAAAAAAAAAAAAACAAGCAAAACTGGTTCAAAATGTAGAATACATGATATATGGATGACTGTAAAGGACTTGCCTCCGTTAAAATAATGAAACGTGTAGTCTGATACTTTACAATCCCAACTGTGTGGATTAAAGGGCTTTTGTTTTCTACAAAACTTGTCGAAAATTATGTATAGCTGCACAGTCACGCTTCGACATGTCACAAATAGATGATGCACATGGATTTCACATAAGCGATATCTGTTTTCGATATCGATATGCACAATATATCCATATGTATGCCAAATATAGATGACAGGCGGGGCTTGTTGGATTGGTCTACTCTCTTTCTCTTTCCTTTTGTTTTTTTTTTGTTTTGTTTTTGATAACACTATCTTTTGACTTGAAAAGGGATAACAATTATTATTTGTCAAATATAATCCACAAATTAAAAGAAAAAGTAACTATAATTGGTTGCAAGAAACGTCAAATGGAAGGTAGTTAACAGATGACTAAAATCAAGAAATACTAGAAAGGAACTTATCTCTTCGCTTTATCCTTAACTTTACCTTTCATCGGTTCTTTTATCTATGGACTTTTCATTATACATATACATATGTATCTGCCATTGTTGGAAAATGACGTTCTTGGAAGTATATTGTATATTAAACTATTTAAAGTGGACTATTACATTTTAATGATAAACATCCTAACCAAAGCCAATAATAAAGTTCTTATATCCTAACCAATCCCAGCAGCTAATAATCTTTACAATCATATAGGATCAATCAAGTAAATATATTTTATAATGCAATTTGTAATATTAATAAATACTTTACCATTTTTCATCTGCTTCTTCGGACGCCTTAGATACTTTCTCCTTGTCGCCTTGGGCAAAATAACTTCCGGATGAAGACGGTCGTAATGACGTTTAATATTACTACGGACAGCTCCACTGAGGGTCTTGTGGCAAAGGATGCAGCGACAATGTTGCTTGTTGGGCAACACTTCCACCAATTTGTTTATCTCGATGCTGCGTGGCCGACCCATTTGAAAGCGAAAAATTCAACTTAGACTTATGTATATCAAAATTTCAGATAGAGCACAAGCCCACTGGAAACTATACTTTTTATTCGGCCACAGCTTTCAACTAATTTAAGTTCAGTTTGGTTTCATCTCGATTTGACAATCAGGTCCCACAAGTGTTGAACATGTTTCAAAGGCAAATCTAACTGTTTATGTTGTGCAATACTGTACCACCTAACATCCACTGACGGTGTCGATAACGGATACTGAACATATCATACATTTCCGATTGTACGTACATATATCAATTTAAAACTGATTTATGAAACTTTAGCTGTGAATTATGAATAGGGTTGAAAAAGGAATTGTGTAACACTAACAGTTTGTTTTGGCAGTAAAAGTGATAACTCGACTACTATAAAAGTATCTATGAAGTACGCATAACTGATGAATCTTTCTTTTTAATAATTCCATTATCGTTTACATCATTTTTTATAGTATAATCTGGTTCACATTTCAATTATGTACGAATATCAGGGTATCTGTTAGTCGGTAACTTATAACATAACATTAACATTACTCTTACTTGATCTTATTAAAAGTTTATCCGTAATTGTGAAATATTGGTCGAAAATGTTTGTGTGAACAAACAAGATTATTAACCTGCATGGTAAACTTTATTTGGTAATTAGGATAAAAGTTGTACCAAGCGGTAAATTAGTTGAAAAGTACACCGATGGATACTTTAACGACGTTTAACGCATCTGATATTAATGAAGGATTCTCGTAAGTGTTCCGTAGGGGGAAAATGGAAAAGCAAAGAAACTGTTTGATAATAATTCAATGTGGAATGATAACCATACATACATATGTACATATGTATATTGGATACAATTCATTACATACAATACAAAAACCGAACTGAAAGATAAATTCGGGGCAATCAAAAGGAAAATGCGAATATTTATACGATTTGTATCTGAGGATAGAGAGAAACGTGCGACATATGAAGAATTAAAGTTGGATTCAATTTGATTGGATTTGTGCTTAACAGGAAATTAAAAATCTCACTTAGAACTTATTACACATGCATGTAAATACACACATGCACATACATATGTACATGCACACAATACAGTTGTCATTATGCTACGCCCACTGACCACGCCCCTGACTTGCTTTGAAGTCAGTTGAGACCTTGCCACAGGATTCTGTCACTCCTGTGCTTCTGCTTGCTTTTCCGATTTTGTCCTTGTACGACTTCTGTCGCTTCGAACACACACACACACCCACAACCACCCACACAAATATATGTGTATGTGTATATGTACATATATACTTGTATTTATCCACCCCCGTGTGTCGCACACGTAAACATGGTCTAGTGCAAAATTTCTGCAGTATTTGGCTAATGTTCTACGGCCCGTTTCATCAATGTCACTTGCGAAACCCCTTGTCCCATGCCCCACACTTGTCGCATGCCACATGCCGCACACCGCTTCCCGCTTGCCGCTTGCCGCTTGCCGCTTGCCGCTTCCCACTTTCCGCATGGCAGAAAAGTAAGCGCAAACTTCTCAACACCAGGGCAAACAACTTCTCAGTCGCCCTCTGCTCAGCTACGATTTCCGACTAAAACACAAAGGCAGGCAAATACAAATACAAACACATACACATACACACACACACACATACACATATATATTAATACATATATATACAATATATAAGTATGTATGTATACAGAGAGAAATGCGCATAGTCCTTCGTAGCGGGTCGGTCGCCCCCTTTTTCTTTGGTATATCGAAACGTTTCGGGGTGCGCTCTTATTACAGCTTGTAAATACCCTACATGTCAAGCGAGCCTCGACACTGAGTCGTCTGGTTGATGACATCTGTATGTACGTAATTGCTCTGTCATATGATTGAGTGAATTATAAGCTCTAGCTATCTACATATATTTGTATATCTACATATGTATATACATTTATTCAAACCCTACTTAGCAAAATAAAAAAAAAAAAACTGTGTAGCAATTACAAATATTATATATTAAATATTATATATTATTATAATATTTTATATTATATATTAAAAAAAAATTAATTTAAACCTTAAACTTAATTCGTATTAATACGTGTATATTTTGATTCCCTTCTATTTATTTATTCTGCACTCCCAACTAGCAAAGGATATTTTTTGCTTCGGTGTGCCGCGAATTAATTTTGCTTTACTGTTCGACTTGATTTTATGGCTCTGTTGAGTGTCCGTCGCGACGCTTGAGTACAAAATCATTTGACTAAATTTGAATGCGAATGTGTGTGTGTGTGCGTGTGTGTGCGAGTGTGCGTGTGTGTGCGTGTGCGTGTGTATGTGGCAGTTGCTTTATCTATGAGAAGTAGGCCCTGAAAAGCTGGTCTCTAATTTCAGTTACTTTTCGGAAAATTTCCACTGCTGTTCGGTCATTCGATTTTTGATTTAAACTAAATGTTTTATTAAAATTAAATATGAAATAAAAGATACTTGTTTGGATTTATCACAAAATTGAGATCAAAAGTATTTGTGACAAAGAAAATGGGTATACGACAGGGCTTTAATGTCTACTTCAGTGCTCGGCGTTCGGGCCTTGGCAACCACTTGACGGCTCATCAGCAGAAGAGTGCGGTAATTAAAACGGAATCCTGGCTGCAGGTAAGCGACAAGTGGCTGTTCAACACCAACGAGAGCTGTTAATATGTGTTTATATGTGTTTGACAGACAGTGATACAGATACAGATACAGATACAG
Source organism: Drosophila pseudotalamancana (assembly GCA_037075185.1). Lineage (NCBI taxonomy): Eukaryota > Metazoa > Arthropoda > Insecta > Diptera > Drosophilidae > Drosophila > Drosophila pseudotalamancana. The sequence continues at coordinate 177,329 of JBAMCK010000618.1, read as the reverse complement.
AGGCCACTGAAACAGATGGCGACGCACCAAGTGGGCGGCCGATTGGGCAAACGGGCTCCAAACGCTGATCTGTGGCGGTCACATAAGCTGCGTCGCTACGAGAAGCCGCTGACCAACAGAATCCGACGGGACAGTTCGAAGCTTGACCTCAAGCTCCATCCAGTTGCCACGAACTCATCCAAAAATCTTTTCACCCCCCAACCGGACGATTACAAGCTGGCGCTGCATGTACGAGATGCTTTGGTCAGCCGATGGGTGAACTACAGGCATAACTCGTGATGACGCCTGAGTGTGTGTGTGTGTGTGTGTGTGTGTGTGTGTGTGAGCGTGTGTATGTGTGAGAGGGTTTGCGTGTGTGCAGCCGTTGGCCATTGGCCATTGGCCGTTGGCTGTTCCCCATATACCAGATTTTGATGCTGTTTGGTCAATTCCCATGTGTAGCTGATTTCACAATCATTAAAATCAACTGAATTGCCGCTTGTGACATCATTTGCAGTCATCTGACCCCATTCAGTGTCGAAAGGTTTTACCATTCAAAGCACCGCACACCCTCTCTCTCTATCTCTCACTCTCCATCACCATCCCTCTCATTCTCTAAGCAAAAAGGTCAACGTAGCGTATTTTATGAATAGATTGAAAAAAAAGACCCAGCCATGGCAATAATGTTAAATGCCGTTCTCACTGCTCGACTTATTTGTAGGTTAAAAAGCTGCAGCACAGTAATGAACACTGCAAAAAAAAAATAAAAAAAGATGAAGAGAGTGAGTGCGAGAGCGATATACTGCGGCGAGGGAACGAGCGAAAGAGTTGGCACAAGTAAATGAAAGAGAGTTCGCCCTATTCTGTTTTGAGGGCAAGTTATTTAATTTAATTTTGAATACAACTTTAAGCATGGGGTCTGCAAAGTGGGTGAGGGATGATGTAAGGGAATCTGTTACCCTATATGTAAGCCCTTAAATATTGTCAGTACTTCGGTTTACCGACTTGGCTTTGGTTTGCCTTTTCTCATATAATATGCGTGCACAAATATCAAATATCAAATATCTCAAAAATAATATTGGATGGACTTAACTCATCAAATAAGCAGGTCAAATGCTTTTGCATTCAATTAGGTTAAGTTAATTATCTCAAATATCTCAGGACATGGAACAGATTCCTGTCAGATCTTATAATCTTATTATGGGTATAAACATTCCTATATTTTTGTCAAGTTTTTGCCAAATATCATTCCTTTTAATTATATTATTTAAATAAAATGGTTTATATTCTTTCTAATATGCAGGCCACAATCAAAATTTCTAATAAGAGGACCTATATTATTGTCAACTAAGTGATATTTATAAACGTATCTAAATTTTGAATCCTTTTTTTATACCCCGGACCTATTCAAAATGGTAAATGGTAAATGGTAAATGGTATGTAACAGACAGAAGATGGCGTGATAAATCCCATAAGGTGTATATAATCTTGATCAGCATCAGATTGTGGATACGTCCTCTCTTCACCAATTTTTGGAGAAAAATACATTTTTGAAGATAGAAAACACATACATACGTAGTTTACTCTAATAAACATATTTCAAAAATTTCATTAGTATCGGATCATAAACAAAAGGTAATAAATAGCCTCTATACTAAAGATATAAATTATTTAATCTCGTTGTTTAGTGATGGCTAATGGGCATCATTAAGCCTTAACGTTTAAGATAGTGATTTTGGTAAAAAAAAAGTACATATACATGTGGGTTATATATACCTATATACATCTAATACAAAAAAATTGTTTTAAAGTTTCTATTTTCTTTTTTTGGATCTAACTTTAAAACTTAATACGATTTAGTCGTGTATGCCCGATAACACGATACCCTGGGCGTGTTAAGGACTGGTATCCAACATTATTTTCTATTAATTCCTACTCAAATAACTAAATATTGATAACGCTTGTAATCGATAATCGATAATCGATATTCATTTCTCGGATGCAGATGGCCACACAAGTCTAGATTCCGACTCGGGTGTGGATCCTGATCTAGAAAATGTGTGAAGTGGTTCGCCTGCGTATTTGTGTGCCTGGTACACATATTTCCACAAAGACATACTTTGAATTCCCGCTTTCAGTGGGTTCGGGGCATACAAATTAGAGAAATTTACTTGGAATTTATGTTAAAGATATTTTTAGCTAGTTGATAATCAACATTCTGAACCTATCTTAATCAAGCAGACGGAAGAATGTAGAGCTGTTAGCAAGCACGTGAGTGCTCTTGCTGTAAATGATCGACTAGCAGATGCCCTCCCCTCAGCGTAGAGTTTATACTATGGATACATAAAAATAAGAATCATTTTTTAAATAAAGAATTAACTTTTTCTAATCTGGATATAATATATTTCGCATGGAAAAAGATGGTTGATATTAATTGTCGTTCGTTGGCACGAAGGCAAGTATACCCGCTCTGACACATTCCAAGCGAGTACAGGGTATCAAAATGCACCGCCCACTCGGATGGGACTAAACAAAACTGGATAAAACTCAAGTAGCCAAGTGAAAAGATTGCATTAATGGGGTTTGCTGCTATAAATATATTTATATATATCATATATATTCTCGCATCGGACTGGATTTTAGTGGACCGCATTGCGCTCATAATTGTATAAATTTTTATTAGTGCATAGCTTAAATTAGTACAATATACTTAGTGTATGGGTGTGTGGTGCTTGGTGTATTGAAATAAGTGCCGTTAGGCGTTTGCTTATGCGTGTGTGTATGTGTGTATGCTTGTTGTGTGTGTGTGTGTGTGTGTGTGTGTGTTGCGTGTGCGGGCATTGCCTAATGCAGCTACACATATATATATTTGTGTATATATATGTTGAGAGAGAGTACATTGTCCCTAATCGGGCGCACAATATTGACGTATCTCGGCGTAGCCGCAGGGCCGTAAACAACATTCGTGAATGGGTCCATTCTGCAATGGTCTGTAGAAGGCCTCGTCGGATGCGAAGCGTTTGGATCGACCGCCAAAGCTTCGGGCTGTCGAAGAGCGATTACAATTAGTATCATCTAGATATAGATATATATGTATCCTTTAAATGCACTTACGATAGAGCTGGCCCAGTGAGGTGGTGCGACCCTGGCAGATATAGTTAATGGTTTCGAGCAGGTCAGTAGTGCAGCGATGCTTGACCTCCAGATCATCGGGCGTCAATGCGATCGGTGTGCTTGCCACCAGGGATAGACCGACTGCCAAACACACTACCGTGGCAACAAGGGGAAAAAAACTTGGACTGCACACTGAGAAAATCATCTAAAATAGTCAATTAAAAATGAATTATTAATATTATATACCTGGTAAAACAGAATTATTCTATTATTTATTTCAGATTTATGATTAAAAAAAAGCTAACACAAATATATTGGACTTGTTTCTATAATTAATTATATAAACAGGATTGTCTAGCTGAGTGGAATTATTTGACTTCAGACAAAGCTGTGAATTTGTTTTGAACCAAATCAATTTTGGTTCGTTATTCTAGCTTTTCTATATACCATTAAGCGAACCTAAAATCGAAATTTTTGGATAAGAACAGCAAAGAATTTGAAAAAGTATTATTACTGAATTATTTTTTTTAGTTTATTAATATTACCATAAAAATATTACATGCAGTGAAATAAAAACGAAAATTTTAAATCATCAATTAATTTAAATCATATAAATAGCCTGCAACTTAAACCCGGAAGTTAACTTTTTAGCTGATTTATAATTCGCCTAAGACCAGAATATTATTTTTCTTCATATAATTGGGAAGTCCTAAAAAACATATATATATATATACATATATGGTTCAGCTTAATATTGTGTTGTTGTTGATTTTTGTTTTGTTTTGTTTTTGTAAGGGTTATTTTTATGGCATTCCAAGTCCAAATATAAACTCTCGTAATCGCGACGACAGAGCGTGAGGCCTGTTCTTCTTATCAATATCAAATATTATTGTGTTTTCCATTCCTTTCAGAATCTGTTTTTGTTTGCGTCGCGGCCCAGGAAATATTTAAATAAACTTCAATGTTTAAAAATAAACACGAGCTCTGCTTATCATTTAGAACATAAATACTTAATAAAATCGAAGAGACAACCGACAGACTAAAATCAAAAATAACAATTGAAATAAAATTCCAGTTGCGTGCGATTTGTTCATTTGTATATGAAAAATACACGCATTATCTTTATAAATATATATAGACTAGATGATGTCGAAGTGGTTCGTCTACTTGCTATGTGGTTCAATGTTTTTCTATATAATATAAATTTACTTATGTACACGAATATATACATATATATGCAATACATATACCCCTATATATATACATATAGTATATTTTCATGGGAACCAACATATTTTTACTTGGGGCAAGGTTGTGTTAAAAGTCAGAACTTGTTTACGAGATTATGAGAGTGCAATAGGAATAGTGAAATCGGTAGAATGTCCCAAAATTCGAAACTGGGCTTTATAATATTAAGGTTGCCATAAAGATTAGTTTTGAACTGATGGTTTTTTTTTTTAAAGCTAATCTAATAATTTTATCTAAATCATTTTGAATTAGTTTTTATTAAGCTCTGTTTTTATTTTTACGCACATAGTACTCAGTGCAGTCATATAAATTGCTTACGTTTCCCTCGTTTTTAGTGAACATTTCATGTAGCATACTTTTCGAAACACATTTTAGAAATGATTTTTTGAGTGAATTATGAAGCAAACGAATGACTTTACAAAAGCATGAGGAATTTCGAGTTTACATTTTGATTAAACTATTTTTCTATTTTTTTGTCGGATATTTCAAAACAATTTTGGTAAACAAGGTTTACTTACTTTTGCATGTCAAACTTATTTATCCTTAGTTGAATATTACTTCCGATTCCTGTTGGACTCTTCGGGGTTTTTGGGGCACCTGCTTCAAATTTAGTGGGCTTATCGAGTCGATGAAGATGATGATTTTTGTTTTTGTCTTTTTGAAGCTTTATCACTTGCTTAAGGAACTTTCTTTTTGCTAGTGTTTCTTTTGCAATCACACAGTTTCGAAAATCACAATTTTTTTCACGAAAAAAAAATATTAAATAACATATATGTATGTATGTATAAAAATAATAATAATAACAGGTTGTGCAGGATCTGGGCTTAAAGGTCCGTACTACGAGCACACAAAAAAAAAAATAATAATAAATTATAATATAATTATAGAAAAGCTGATAGCTATAATAATAGTATTGTATGCAGTTATTATTTCAAGCTAATTGCTATCGATAACGATATAGATAAGAGAGTCTGGGATTATATTCAGGCGTGTCTTTGGAATACGATTGTTAAACAGCTCGATGGTAACGCGTGCTGATTTTCGATTTTGTTGCATTTCGTGATTGGTTTTGTTGTTCTTGTTGTTGTTTTTCTCCTTTCTCTTATTTTTACAGATGGTGGATCCCAAGTTGGGATCCTGAGCACGATCAAATGAGGACTGATGATAGCGGTCGAGCGCGCGACCCAACGATGCGTCTGGCTTGGATTTGGAACGCGCTTTGATGATCAGGCTCGGCGCGTCGTTGATCAAACGACTTGCACAGACGCGCACGCAGGCATTCTCTCACTCTCTCTCTGTCTCTCTAAATAGCAATCTTGCTGGGCTCTCTGATTGCCGCCGCCTCTCATACTCAAACACATACACACACAAAAACGCAGCAACAATTGCGCTTCTGCGCTTGTTCCTGTAGTTGTTGTTGGGGGCTTTCGCTGACTAAGCTTAAATATTGTATTTATTTCATGCTGTCACCCTTGCATCCCTCTTTCTTCGATTCCTTTTGTTTGACCGCCTGTTCGGCTGGCGCTGAGCTATCGACGGTCGGTGCACGCTCACACCCACGCCCACGCATTCAACTGTATTGGTGTGTGTGTGTGTGTGTGTGTTTCGCTATCGGCAATATCAAATAAACAATCAGCTGCTCCGGCCTGCACGTTTATTACGAAATTGTAACCACTCGGTCGGGATCGGACACTCTCTTTCGCAGTTTTTGCACGCTCCCTCTCTCTTAGTTAGTTGGTTGGCTTTGCCCGCTGTTGATGATTTGTTTGTCAGTGTTTGTGGCTGCTGCTCAGGAAGGCAAGAGCGGCAAGAGCGGCAAGGGGCGAACTGTTGTGGATTGTATTTATAGCGACTAGTGTTCTATAATTAGACACAGACGCTCGACTCAGACTGCGGCTGTGACTGCTGTGTGTTTTGTTGTTATCTCATTTTATACGAAACAACATACACGTACGCACACGCACGCACGCTCACACGCACACGCACACATACTTATACTCTCTCAAGGCACTTGCAAGACTTGTTTGTTTATTTGTTTGTGCATTGTTTTCTTGCTTTCTTCGGTTGGTTTGTCGTCTGGTTCTATCTCCTTTGGCTTTTCCTTCTTTATGTGCGTGCATCCGTCTAGCGGCTCACACAAAATTCGATTGGTTTTTGATTTGGAATCGATTTCGGTTTCTCTTTTATAGTGTTGATCAATTCGGTTTTTGCTTTTTCTTTTCGTTTTTGTAATTGCACGGTTTCAGTTGCATTTACAGCTATGTATAAGCAGAAGCAGAAGCAGAAGCAGCTGCAGCAGCAGCACCGTCTTTTGGTTTACTTCATTTTATACATACTACATATGTTAATATGCTTGTATATTTTTTGAAGCGTTGTTCGTTGTTTCACAGCCAAATTGAAAAAGAATTCTTTTGTGTGCTGCAAGCGCCTCTTGAAGCATTGACTTGCCTCGCGACAGTCGCCGAGTAGCGGTTGTGTCGATCTCTGAAATGATATTCATGAGGTCTATATGTGTATGTACATACAATGTACATACAATGTACATACGTGCATACATGAAAATTGTTATACATAATTCGCATTGCTTTGCTCCATCTGTGCTGGACACAGTGTCCGCACATTGGGCTCTAATCTGCCAAAAAACGCATAAAAACAAAACTTTTTTTTTAGAAGTAGAGCAAGTCTAAAATATTTTATTTATAAAATGTATATTTATTTTGTTTTTTAAATATAATAAAATAAATAGTCCTGGGTAGATGAGCTGTATAAATGGGTCTGTCGAATCAGAGAGAACGAGGACCCGGGCTCAAAAACAAACTGGTCTTTAATGTAGTGCGATAATTTTTTTATAGCTTTTAAACAATATCCCATTTATTATATGTATAATACCATTTATACAATTCATCTACCCAGGACCTTTACCCTTTTCGACTTTTATCTAAAAGCATTTTGATTTTGTAATATTTTTGGGAGTTTAATGCGTATTCCAAATTCTAGATAATTCTTCAAAACAATTGATGTAATTTGTTCTTCTTATCTTCTTTTCTGTTAATATGTTTCTAGCTTCTATTCTGCTTCATCTATTTATTCGCATGCACATAAATATCTTTGAGACCTGCATACTTTTCATCCTTTCAGAAAGCCTTAGAATCTCCCTCAAAGAATTTTGTCCATGACACGTAGAAATCAATAGCGAAGTCACTGTTGCCACACACACACACACTCACACACTCACACACACACACACACGCACGCACGCACGCACACACATTAGCAGCATGAGTATATTTATATATGTATGAAAATATGTATGTGTATGAGTGCTGTATTCAGCATTAATAACAATAACAATGACAATATTAATAATATTTGCTGTTGAACAAAGTACACACACACACACACACATACACAGTTGAAGTGCATTTTATACGCGTTATCGGTTTGTGTAAACGACGAACAACAATGCAAACAAAAAGAACAACTAGAGTGAATCCATCAGCCAGTGACAGCAGCATCAACCTGCCTCTCTCTTCCTCTCCGCCTCTCTTCCTCCTTGCCACGCTCTTTCTCTCTACTCAGCTTGGGGTCGGGAAGCAGCAACATTGTTTAACCTGTGCACTTTATTGATATTGTTGTTGTTGTTGTTGTTGTTATTATTATTCTGGGAATTCTAGTTTGGAAACCAGTTGAGCGAATGCCTTGCTTCTTATCAGGGTGGATGCAAGTTGGGTGTGTAGAAATGCTACTCATTTGGAACTGTTATCGAGCTAACCCATTGCTTCTTTTTGTTTTACATACATACATATGTACATATGTATGTACCTACATATGTATTTATGTTATCTTCAGACAAGCTATTCTCAAGAACTTAAAGTCTTATATTTGTTTAGATGATTTTAAGTGCTATAGGGGCAAGCAGATAAGGTTAATGAGCAAACATGTTTATTATTTGATTTAGTTTATTTTTGACTTGCAATTAAGATGGGGGTTTCCCGATATTATTCGCCAGGATCGCTTATAGCATTGATCAACACTTTTACTCATTTTTGTTATATTTTTGTTGTGGCGCGTATTACACAGACTTATTGGGTCCTTGGCTTGTTTTAAAGCATCTATAACGCACACGACAACAATACATTTGTATGTGTATATACATATATGTGTGTGTGTGTGTGTGTGTGTGTGTGTTTTGTGTATGCCATGTGTGAGTGGCTGTTCGATAACAGTAAGGCATGTTGATGTTTTGGTGGCTTGATCTGTCGTTGTCGTTGTCGTTGTTGTTGTTGTTGTTGTTGTTGTTGCGGTTTGTTGCAGCCAGCCGTACAGACGGAGAGCTAAAACAACAACAATGACAACTGCAGCCCGTGGGCGTAACGCCAGTAAAAACGTAAACAACACCAACGTGAATTCAACGTGATCTAGTTTCCATTAAAAATAACAGCGCGCGCCCAATCGTAGACCCTCCTATTTTTAGCATACTCTATCAGAGACACAAGGCGCAAAAGAGCAGTGCGACAGAGAGAGAAAGAGAGAGAGAGAGAGAGAGAGAGAGTTAGGCAGTGAGCGAGAGGGAGAGAGAGAGAAAGAGAGAGAGAAAGAGAGAGAGAGAGAGAGAGAGAGAGAGAGAGAAAGTGAGGACGCGAGAAACATAAACAAGTGAGCGTATTTATTTTATTTTTTTTTTCGTATTCAGTTATTATTTTTGATAAGCGGAGGGTTGGGAGTCGATTCTCGGGTCTGGAGCGTCGGCTCTTGGGTCTGGATCTGTGTACGCAACATGGTGCAAAGTCTGAACGATGAGCAAGACTTAGCGAATTGACAGCCATTTTGTCTGGACTTAGGGGGGACAATAGTCGGGTGATTCAGGAAATACAACTAATAAAGCCAATTAATAAGGTAGGGTATTGAACTTCAAAATATGTGTATAACAACATGTTTCATCAATCCATTAAACGTTGCATTTACATATTTAAAAACTTTCAAACGTCATTTTTCCCATGAAATATTTCATTAACTTGCTATATTGTTTATGATTAGAATATGTATATGGAACTATAATCTGGCGATCACCTGGAACGAACACGTCAGTTATCAAATCTCTCACGAACAGAGGGAGTCAGATAGCTTTATCAGGGAGTCTGAGCACGAGTTGCTAACGATAAGGTTGGTTGGGGGGTACCCCAACTGGAGTATAGCTGGTGTTGGAATCTATATACTGATGATACTGATGATGATGTTGATGATGTTGATGATGTTGATGATGAGATGACGGATCGGCCGTCGGCGGCCCAGCGTGCAAAATATTGTTTACTTGTGCTAAAATTGGATCTTCATTGATTGACATGCGCGACAAGTGGGCGCCAGTGCAACAGTGCGACTCAGACGCAGATTATTGACCCAGAAGCAAACCGGGGACTAGGGTGGCGGGCGGTGCGATACCAGGCCTAGACGAGAGTCCATTCCATACACTCGCAGCTCCAATAATAACAGACAAGAGTGCTCTACTCTTCGTTGAAATGTGCCCGACGAGATGATACCCTGAACTTCATGTCAATGTTTTGCTTTCTTCTTTATACATATGTATATAAGTATGTATACCGCACCCACACTGCTTAGCTTCTCTTTTCACAGCCCCCACTATATCCTATTTATATAAAAGTCATAGAGCACAAATATTGCACCAATATATAAATTTGTTTATATATTTATATTATAAACTGAATAGTTAATGTTAATTGTCATCGAATAAAATGATCAATAAATGATCCTGATCAAGAATATATATATAATAATTCTGCCTGTTGCATACATTTCAGACAAGCATTATACCCTATTTACACATTTTCTATGGGCTTAGGGTAAAACAATAACAAGAACAAGAACAAGAACAACAACAACGAATGTAAACAATAAACAAACATTATTAGATGTGTGAACTTTGCATTTTTGCTTAAAATCGATTGTTTTGAAACAATTTGGCCCAATCAGCCTAATTAACCTTGTATAAACTACCTAAGCAACAGTTGCCAGACAACTTTCTGAGTTATATCTAAACGATTATTAAAAGTTAAGGATATAGAATTGTGTATATTGTGTGTGTATTGTATTGATAAATAAAAGCGTTTACCATTAGGTTTTTGTTTAGGTATACATATAAGTGGGCAAAAATGTGTGTTTTTTTTTTTTTTTTTTTTTATGGTATGCATTTCCCTGTTGGGTCCACCCCTATTCGAAATAAGGTTTTTGTTCGTTTAATTTAAAGGCAATAAAAGTCAGCATATGTAAAATCTGTAGTTAAAATTCATTATTCGTTGATGCAATTAAATTTTATCTTAAAAACCATTTCTTTTCATTTTAGAAAATGGGATGCTGTATCTAAAAACAATTGATAACTTTTACTACAAAAACACCTATTTGTATATTTAGGTCTCTCGATCTGATACTTCCTGAGATCGGCCCTTTCAATTAGACGAACGAAAACAAAGATTATAATATTTAATATTATTATTTTTTTAATTAAGGCGCAAAAAATTGATTTCAATTAGAATATACCAAAGATATATCTGATTGATCATCTGATATCATATTTAATAGTGCTAATCCTATTGATTATATTAAAAAGTATAGTGTTACATAGATGAAGGTTACATCATTTTCAATAATGTCCTCATCGGCCAACAGCTCTTCAAACAGATCGTACGGTATTTCATCCTCGTTTAAAGTTACCACAAGGCCATTCAAGAAATCGGGATTCATATCGAACAGGGGTGCCAAATCCCCATCGTCATCGAATTCGATTAGTAAGGGTTGATCGGACATCGGCATGACGGCGTCTGTGGAACTGTGCGTAGGTTTCCTGTTCTTGCCTCAAAAGGATTACCACGTGACTTACCTAAAGCTCGTTTATCGACTTTTGATCCGTCTAAAACTTGCCCGACTTTTTTCAGCCGCTTGAGCTTGTTATCGTGATTGGTTTTAAAAAAAGAAAAGTTGCCAAAAAAATTTAATTACAAATCACAACCATTTCTCTTCCAGTTTTTTTTAGGTTGTGACAACCATATGCCTTATGCAAAGGAGACCCAGTCTCAGCCTACTAACGCAAGTTTCCATTTCTAATGGAACTCTATAAAAATATATGTGAACTCAAATAAAAGAAAGTACGTTTATCAATGGTTCGTTCGAGCTTCGAAGCTTAGACTAAAGCTCTGCTCTATGAACTGTTACCCCTTTTAAATGAAACTAAATTAATTTTAAGGTTTTGAACAATTTTTAGATATTGTAACCGGAATATACATATATAATCCTCGATTACCTCAAACCGTTTTGAATTCATGGCGAAATCTTTAAAAATGTCTTCTTTATTTTGCATTTCAAGAAAAAGAATTCTTAAATCTGAATTAAATTTAGGCCTATCCTCAATATCCTTGCTATTCACGCAGTTAACGGTATTTATTAGTCGGGCATTCGCGCCTAGAGTAAATCTACTTGATATTATTGAATTTTAAATCGAGGAGCAAAATGACAAAAGAGAATAAGAGAAATAATCGCGGGTGTCAATAAACTGCCATAAACGACCGCTTGACCTGTGCCAGTAACAACACCAACAACAACAATTTGTGTCGACCTCAAGCCAAAAATGCCGCCAACGGCCATAGACACACATTTGGCTGCTGCGAGTAGAAAGAAGTAGTGGGAAGGGGGCAAAGTTCATGGTCAGGATGCGTACGGCCCTTTAGGCAGCTGCCAATGAACCACAGGCGTTATTGTATAGTGGGACAAGCACCGTTAGATGCGGCGCCAAAATTGTTAGAAGATAAATAACCATTAAAAATCATACCAGGATTTTAACATGTGTTATAAGTCTTTATAAATTTATATTAAAATATTGTAAAGTGTTAATTGCCATTATTGTTTTATTTTTTTATTTTATTTTCTTTTTAATTTTATAATATACATTCGTATATCGAGAATAGTAAATTTTTAATTTTCATGATAAAAATTAAACTATTAAAATTTCTATCCCTCTAAAGTGGATACATACATACATACTTACACATATGACAGGTATTTTGGTTTCGACTCTGAAGATGTGCGGGATAGACTCGAAATACTAAGACTTGTTATCGATAACAAGTAAACGTAAGAAATTATCGAGTATATAAAAGAAAGTCAATCTGACAAATCTGACAGTTGGTCCTGTTATAATATCGACATAAACTTAATTTATTTCGTGGTGTTCTAGGAATATAAATTTGTATTAAAGTATATTGAAAGAATGTTCATTCATTTAAATTCAATAATCAAATAAATCTAACAACTATTTTACCTTCTTTAAGGTTGGATAAAAAAAATGTAAAAATTAAATAAATCAATCAATATAATATACATACATATATGGTACATAGCCGTTTTTTTTTTTGACTGTGAACGAGTATTGCGCAGTCGGTTGCATCTTACTGCAAAGTAGTTAATTTATTTATTTTATTTTCAATTTGTAACGTTGATTATAATTCCTATTTAATATGTATTTCACAAGTTAAATTTTTAACATAAGTGTTATATTCAAAATGATATACATATATACATGTATATACATATATATATATATATATATATATATATATATATGTATGCATATGTATATATATATTCAACCCTTGACACGTGTACACCTTACCACAGTGCATGCGGCAAGGTCAACGGTTGACCCACAACAAAAAAAAAGAAGAGAATTGAAGTAGCCCAACGGAACGGTGCTAAGGTTTGGTTGTTATACAGCAAATGCAGCTCAAAAAAAGAACCGAACTGTGGCCGGAGTGCCTTCACATAACTGTGAATTAGGCACTTGAACTGATAGAGGGCGTCGCACCGTCTGGCCGCGACCTTGGCCGAAGTTTTGCCACGCAATTGGGGACATTGCACCAGCCGAAAAAAGAATAGAAATAATGTTAATAAAAGTAAGAAAATAATAACGAAAAGCCGGGCTGGCTGGAACTGGGTGTGTGTCTGTCCTTATGTGTATGTGTATGTGTGTGTGTGTGTGTGTCAGGCTATGACCTTTGAACCTAATCTAGAGATTCTGTTGTTGCATGGCTCATGAATTGGCTGTGGAAATCAACATCTGTAATCGGCACACGGCAATCACTTGGGCGGCGCGTGGAACCAGCTGTAAACAAATAACAACTGCTTAATATACATATATTTATAAATATTATATATGTTTATATATACATATATATATATATATATATATATATATATACACGTACACATATACAACATCTATATATGGCTTTTATATATATGTACATAGCATAGTATTTAGATTAGGAATACAATTAACCGCATTTCTATCATAAATAGTAATCAATTAATCATTGACAAAATAATAAATAGAAAATACAGTTGTATGTAGCTGATCTTTAGAGTATTAGCTGCACTTACAAATAGTTGCAATAAAAATATCAATTAATTTTAATTAATTCGATTGTTTATTTCATAACCATATGCAAAGTTGAAGATGATTGCAATGCAAAATGTAGAGCTTCACAATCTGAAACCTATTTTATTTAACCTCGCATATCTGCCACATAAAAGCTGTAGTAATTTGATCAATTTAAATTTATTTATATACATATGTATAAAAATATATATATATATATATATATATATATATACATATATGTGGTTCACTGATTTTGTTAGCTAAATATAAGTAAAAAGCTTTATTTTGAAATTGGCGCATAATCGGTGGTGCTCCACCTGCCGTAAAATTTGTGTACTATAGGTGAACAAAATGTACGATGTCTGTTAACTTAACAGCTGTTACGCAAAACTATCGATGTTATGCACCGATAACTCTCCCAAATAATAACAAACGAAATTGACATATATATGTGTCTAAACAAATGAAAAGCCGATAGCCGCAAACAGTAAAATGTTCAATAAGAACCATGTAAGTTAGCTGCTGGAAATAAATATGATTTTACATTAACAATACACATGCTGCATATGTATTTGTACATATACAGTGTATTTTGAATACATCGACGCGCGTATTCCCTGTTCTGATTCCGAAAAGCCGCCTTATCAGCGACGTGCCAACGAGTGCACAACCCCATACTCAATATACAATAGGAGGCAAAAAAAAACCTTTAAGAATATCGCAAAAATAAAACCGAACAGCTAACAACGCTAAGTCAATGTTAATTAAAAGTGGCAGACAGATCGACAAGCAGCCTTAGATATACACATATACATATAAATACAAATATCGTGTATATATATATCTCTATCTGTACTTTTAGAAAGAGTCGAGCTCTTGTATCCCAGTTGATTGTTTTATTATCAGCTTTTGTACTATAATTGGTTATTAAGCAAATACTTTAACCCCGTCGTCATACATACAGTTAGTAAGTCCTGTTATTTAAAAAAATGTAACTTTCTAGTGATATTCGATCAAGATGGCTTTTTATAGCTGATTGGTAATTAAATCCTTGATGATAATTATCTATTGCATTTGGATTGTTTATTAGATCCGCTAACACAAGCGATTTCCGTTTAGATTACAATTTCGCCGGTACAGTGAGCACTGGCATGCATTCGATTTGGCCAAATTACTTGAAGGTTATACACCTGGCAATTGCTGTTCTCAGTTAATTGGCAATTGCTGTGCTCCAAACCGGTAACAGCTCGGCGAAGGGGCCGGGCGGGGCGTGGCGTGGCAGCTGCTTGCTACCTGCAATTGTTGTTGTTGTTGTTGTTTGGAGAGCGGCGACAAGGTCAAAGCGTTGGTTGCTTGAACAAAACTTGGTCGCATGCATGGGCTCCAGTTTTGACCATACCCAAACCCATATACATAGCATGGTTATGGGTATGGGTGTGTGCGTGTGTGTGTGTGTGTGTGTGTGTGTGTGTGTGTGTGTGTGTGGTAACGCAATCAATACACATGCAAAAGCTTGGCAGCGACGCGTCGCTTACTATCGAAGTTGTTATTTACACATATATATTTTATTGTGAGGCATACTCGATTCGCAGCTCACGGAGTACGGACGTGTTCCCCAAAACCGTAAAATCGTCTGTGTCGCGAGAGACGAGAGACAGCATCCACATTTTTCTACCTGTTGCTTGTCCAGAACGTCGTGCCGGGTTGGTTTGTTTTTAACATTCTTGCCTATTTTTTTTTTCGCTTTTGTTTTGGTTTCTCCAATGTGAATCATTACACTAGAACGCAAAGAGAGCGTGCGCAAGTGCTGAAATCTGTGTGTAAGTGAGAGAGAGAGAGAGAGAGAGAGAGAGAGAGAGAGAGAGAGAGAGAGAGAGAGGGAGAGAGAAAATGTGGCGTAATCCAAAACATAAGCACATTCTTAGAGAATGCATATAAATGAACTACTAAGTCAAAAATAAACGAACTGTAAATGCTCTACATTGGAATATATAATTATTGTGGAATTCCGTTAGAAACTTTTATTATTATCGCGTGGATTCGGTGAAAAGTCAGTATCAGTCAGTATTTCGCCCAATCATATGATTAGTTATTAATTTCGTGATATTTGAAAATATAAACTTGTTTGTAATTATCTATGGTTTGATCCCATATCTTAATCAAATTGAAAAAGTTAAAAGTTATATTTAATTATCTTATATATCAATATATTTCAGGTTACGATCAAATTATTATATTGCTCTCACTTTATACAAACAAATTCCATGTTTATTTGCGGCCCGCATTAGGTTCGTTGCTTGTTTCATATAATTTGTAATTACCCATTTTTGAATTGCTCATTAAAATTACTTTTCTTTTCCATATAGACCATCTGCAACGCATTTCACTACATCTACAACAAATACAACAAAATACTCAAACTATAAGCAAATACACACAATGGGTTCCATGCTCTGTAAGGAATACAAAACAACTGGAAAAATAACTCCAAATCCGGAACAAAATTCAGGTATTATTTAAATACAAAACGAACTTTTCAGAAATACCAATTTAATTGGAGGATCGTTGGTTTTTTTTTTAAATTTGTGTAATAAAGAGTATGTCATAGAGTACATTCTAGTTGGCGCTTAAGATAAGACTGTTATAGAAACAAAGCCCCGTTATTCCTCTAACCATCTTTCTATTCTTTTAATTGGGTTCGTTTACCTTTGTAATTGCTTTTATTGTCAGACACGCAATAAAATTTCTATTTTCTAATTGCCATATTATAAGTCAATAATTATGGCATTTGTTTCTAATAGCCAACGAGCATTGGAGAAAGAGTGTCATCTGTGTAGAAAAGACGGAGAGAGCGAGAGAGGAAGAAAGAGGAAGAGCTGTCAATCAGTTCGCTCTGATGACTTTTCGCACAGTCTATTCCCATTGTTTCTTTCAGTTTACACTCTGAAGTTAAGTGGAACGGCGGCATTTTGTTTTTGTTTTTGTTTTTTTTTTTAACTCAGACTTAAACTACTTTATAGATTACATTCCCAGGTATTCAAAAAATGGTTACAAAAGCGTCACAAGCTCAAAACTTTTGTACATTTCATACGGATTATTTCTTTGGGTTAACGAGGCTAAGCCCAAAAAATACATTTGCTTATTTTGTTACTTTTTTTTTTTGTATTGTATTACAATTGTTTTAGATGTGTATGTGTGTGTGTGTGTGTGAAGGCCAACCGGTTCGATGTGTGTATGTGTGCGTGTGTATTTTAACTATTCGAATTTACAAATTTAAACGTATAAATTGTTAACTAAATCAAATTATACTAACTTGTCATAGTTATTAGCAGAAGCTTATAAGATCTTTGTTGGGCCTGATTCATCAACTTGAATTCCCCATTATAATTAATTTTGTTAAACTTGTGACGTCATATTTTTTTTAAAACTGTTTTTACTGTTTGGTTTTTTTTCTTACACAAATTTGCACAAATTTAATGATTATCAAAAAAAATCGGTTATTATTAATTGAGTTGTTTCTTAAACGATCTCAAACGATCTTAAAGCTTTTATCGTTCTATCAAGTGCTTATTATAGTTCATTTAGAAAACATCTGGAAAATCTGAAAGTAAATATGTAATCAGAGACCTATTTATAAAAGGTTGTGAGGTCTATAAAATCAAGATTTAAATTGTAGACATATTAGCAATGATATCTATAGATCTAACATTAAAAACTGTTTGCTCTTATATAAGTTTATATATATCATGTAGATCTGTTTGCTAAGCGTATTTAACTGCCATTTAGAGACATATATTGACACATTGATAGGTATAATCAATTTTAGGTCTGGCATTACCAATTTCTTATTAGCCATGCAAACGTATACTCCTATACACGCGAATGACTCAGCAAATTTTGAACATTGTTTTCCCTTTCAAGACGTATCGATTTCTGAGTGTCCAAAACATTTAACCTAAAGACTTTGCACGGGAAAAAGTGAAACCCTGTCAATATGATTAATTGAACTACAAAGAATCGATAAACATAACCTTATGTCTATGATTAGCCTTGAAAACTATTTGAACATGAAATTTCTATTTCAAGAAACATGTTCCACTTGTCTGCGACAATAATAATTGCAATGTATTTACTTTTTTTCGAAAAGCAAAAAGAGTATATTGGTTTTGTACCACTGTCGATTATCTGTCTGTCTGAACCTAAAGAATTAAGAATCTAGGAATCTATAATTGTGTTTTACAGTTGCAGATTATCAGATCATGCCAACAAAAACAGTGTATCTTCCAGGCCGTTCACAATTGTAAACTAGATTTCTAATAATTGAATTTATTTTTAGAGCGTGAACGAGTATTGCACAGTCGGATGGGTCCGACTATTTGTTTATTTTTGATTTTATCAAAAAACGTTGTCTGGCACTTCAAAATTTTGCAAATCATTTTGATAACCATCGAAAAAATCATATAAATGTCATATAATCAAATAGGTTTGATAATGTTTAGTGGTTTGTTAGGGGCTTTTACAAGCATAACTCAGAAAGTATTTCGGTTCTAGGGTACATTTTTGTTGGGTGACTTTGCAAAAGCTCAAACTTGATTAACAACGAAACGGGTATATGGATTCTACAACATTAAATCGTAAATTTTTGAAAGGCTCTGTTCTGTTCTGTTCTGTTCTGTTTAGTTTCATGAACTAGATCCGAACTGGTTTTTAATAATTGTCTCATGGATCTGGTTCCAAATCGTTTGAAAATTAGTTTGCTTGCTTTCTATCTATTCGAGTTGCAAACATGCTTCAACTGAAGTCTCTTCATCTCAAATATCACACAAAAAAGTTTATTTAGACAAGTTTTCAAACATTTTAATTCAATAGAATTTTTAGAATATTATTACAATGCATGAAAAAATCAATGTATTATTTGTCTTACAACCGATTATAATAGAATAAGGTTAAATCAAAAATAATTCGTTAGTAAATTATAAAAATGTTAAATATATCATACATTTTTTAATAACATTTTTTAATCTTATTTTGAACTGGTTAATCTGTTTCTTATTCGGTTCCAAATCTGGCGCAGAAAAATGAAAATAATCTGGATCAAAGTTATTGAACTTGAACTAGTTCCCAACTATGATTTACTTGCTGCTTAACTGATTTCAAATATAATTTATAAATAATTTTAAAGTCTTATTAAATGTTAACAAATGGCTTGAACTAGTTCCGAGCTGGCATAAGCCTGATTTGTACTTGTTCACAAAACTAGTTCAAAAATAGTCTTAAATCATTTATTTAAAAACGCGTGCAAAAAAAAAAACTTAGACGTACAAAAACAGTTCAAACTGGGTTTTAATTAGAGGTGATAATCTAGTTCTTGTCGATCTGCTTGCCCGCGAGCAGCTCCAAGCGATTGATGGCATCGTCCAGGAACTGACGCTGCAGCTGAAGCTGTGAGAGTAGCTCCTCGCCGCTCAGCAGCTGCAGCTGCTGCTGCTGATGCTGCTGCTGCTGCTGCTGCTGCTTGCTGCGGAGAAGCCCGGACGTTGTTGCGCCCGTTGACGGGCTGCTCCCCGCTGCATGGGGTCGGAGCATGGCCATCAGGCGTTTGATAAGTGACGGGGAGCTCTGATCCGGCTGGGCGATGCCCGCACTGGGCAACTCTGGCATGGCCAGCAGTGGCGTGAAGAAATAGGAGCTGACGCTGATCGGAGTTTTGGGCGTGCTGTTCACAACCTCCCGCTGCTGCTCCGGTGCCGATTGCTTCCCATTCGCACTGCCACTCTTGCTTCCGCTGCTGTTGTTGGCCTGCATGGCGTCCAGCTGCAGCTTAAGGTCGTTCAACTTGTGCTGCAGGAACTCAAAGTCGGCCGCCAGGCTGAGCGCCAGATGCTGTGCTGTGTCCTGTTGCTGTGCCTTGCCCTCCAGCTTGTCGATCTGCAGCTGAACGTCCTGCTGTCGCTGCTGCAACTCCTCCAGCATCAGCGGCGTCTCCGGCGTAAATGCATCCATATAAAGTCGCATGATCTTCGCCTGCAGCAGTTGCCTGTGCACACGCAGCGCACTCAGCTGTAGCTCCAGCTGCTGCTGCTGATGCTGCTGCTGATGCTGCTGCTGATGCTGTTGCTCCCCAGCAGCTATAGCTGCTCCAAAGGTTTGCTGTCCGAGAGCGGTGCAGAGCAGCAGCGCAACTAGTTCTGGACGCAGACACGACATCTTTTCAACTGATAGCTGGACTGGGACTGGGCTGGGCTGGGCTGCTTTCTAAGTAACAGCAGCAGGCGGGGCACACACACAGACGAACAGACGAATAGACGAACGCACGAACAGAGCTGGAAGAGACTTTCTCGAATTTAAAGTTCCTCATTAAAAGGGAAAAACTCAATTTAAATGTTGATTCGACAAGCAGCAGCATTAACAACAACTCGTAAACCTGAAGAAAAACTCAAACTAAATCCAAATCTTTCCCCCCCTCTCTCAAATTTTGATCTGTTTTGCAGGTGCCGTCGGCTCCTATCAATCGAAGTGCGATAAGATGACACCCAACGTGGAAACCGAAGCGGATTACACCGACCCAGTGGCCGTTTGCAAGGTCACTGAACTGCAGGACAACTCCATGAAGCAGGTCGACTTCAATGAGGACACCAGCGTGCTGCTGGTGAAGCAGAATGGGCGTCTCCATGCGATCGGGTCCAAGTGCACGCACTACGGCGCACCGATTCAGGCGGGTGCATTAGGCGTTGGTCGTGTACGCTGTCCGTGGCATGGAGCCTGCTTCAACTTGGAGACGGGTGATATTGAGGATTTTCCTGGCTTGGACTCGCTGCCCTGCTACAAGGTGGATGTCAGCGAGAAGGGTCAGGTAATGGTCCGCATGAAGCGCAGCGATCTAGAGAAGTCGGCACGTCTTAAAAATATGGCCAAACGGAACCAGTTGGATGAACGGTGTTACATTGTCGTCGGCGGCGGTCCGTCGGGCGCTGTGTGCGTCGAAACGCTGCGCCAGGAGGGCTACACTGGTCGTCTGATCTTGGTGTGCCGCGAACCATATTTGCCCTATGACCGCGTCAAGGTTTCCAAGTCCATGAGCGTCAATATTGAGAGCATTCAGTTCCGCGATGAAAAATTCTACAAGGACCATGACATCGAACTCTGGCTGGGCGTTACGGCCGAGAAGCTATTAACCGCACAGAAGGAGCTGCACTGCTCCAATGGCTATATTGTTAAGTATGATAAGATCTACATAGCCACCGGCTGTTCCGCCTTTAAGCCGCCCATTCCGGGCGCCGACTTGGAGAATGTGAAAACGATCCGTGATTATGCCGATGCTCAGGCCATACTCGATATTATAACACCACAGATGAATGTCGTCTGTTTGGGTTCCAGTTTCATAGCACTGGAAGCGGCCTCGTTTCTGGTATCCAAAGTTGGCAGCGTTACGGTGGTGGGTCGGGAGAATGTTCCCTTGAAGGCGGCCTTTGGCGAACAGATTGGCGCCCGAGTGCTGCAACTTTATCAGGATAACAATGTCAACATGATCATGGAGAGCGGCATAACGGAGATCATAGCTGATGACGATGGCAAACTGGTTGAGGTGGAGTTGCTGGACGAATCGGTTATACCCTGTGACCTTCTTATCATGGGCACCGGCTCCAAGCTGAACACCGATTTCTTAATTGATTCGGGCGTGCGTCTCAATCAGAATGGATCTGTAGATGTTACCGATTTTCTGGAGTCTAATGTGCCCGATGTGTATGTCGGCGGCGATATAGCCAACGCGCACATTTATAGCCTGGCCCAATCGCGCGTCAATATCGGACACTACCAGCTGGCCCAATACCATGGACGCATTGCAGCGATCAATATGTGTGGAACCATCAAAAAGGCCGAGGCTGTGCCCTTCTTCTTCACCATGTTGTTCGGCAAGGGTATACGCTATGCGGGCCATGGCAGCTACAAGGATGTAATCATCGATGGCAGTCTCGAGGACATGAAGTTCGTGGCCTACTTTGTGAATCATGCGGACACCGTTACGGCCGTTGCGTCCTGTGGCCGGGATCCGATTGTCGCCCAATTCGCCGAGCTGATCTCGCAGGGCAAATGCCTGGGTCGGAATCAGATTGAAGACGAATCGAATCGCCAGGCCTGGACGGCTAAGCTAACGGACGCATTGCCCACTGTGCGCTAAATAGATAACCCTCGATCCCATACCAGTTATTATATAGAGTTTTACTCGCTGCAACAAACAAGAGATTCAATTTTATATAAATAGTATTATGTTTAATCCGTATAAGAGTCAACCCCTCATGACTGTTCTTAATACATACATACATAATTTGTGTACATACATACCTACGATTTGCTCGGTTTCAAAATTATGTCATGTGTACTTCTTAAAGCAGTGCAAAAATCTTTTGTGTTAAAACTTGGAATTAATTTTGTATGTATTTGTATAAATCATCATTAACCAGTTTGAGAATTTGTTTTAAGCAATTTTGCTACGTAAAAAGAAATCATATTTTTAATTCAAATCGGTCTTTGTTTTTAGGGATATTATAGATAAAAAACAAATCATTTTAAAATCTTTTTCACATTTTACAACACTCAAAATTTCGAAATTGAAAACAAATTTACTTTCAACAAACAGATGTCCGTAGCATCATATTTATATATATATATATATGTATGTATATATACAAAGTAGAGCTGTAGTATGGAGCATTTGCGGTCGGTGCCAATTGAGTCGATGTCGGGTCCCATGGAATATATGATGCGTAATTGGCTGGACGCCTGGCGTTCTCTCAACATGGACTGCGTTCTGGTCACATCGACAGCCTCTAGATTCAAGAAATTGGTGGGTGCCAATTGTTCGGCTCATCCATTTACCTTAGGCCTAACCCAATGACAGGTCTTTTTAGCTGCCAAGCAAATCCATTGCTACGAATTAATTCTGAAGGAGCGAAAGATTGTGAATGATAAGTTTATTAAATGCATTTCTGATGCCGGGGAGATCTCCAGCAAGGGAACCCTCCGCTGCTACGAATTGAAGAGCGAACACCGGAAGGTACTGAAGCAGTTGGTTGGGTTGAAGGGAGAGCTTTCAGAGCGGAATAATACCCTGGTCAAGGCCAAGCTGGAGCTGCAGTACTGGCGCCAAAAGCTGCGCCAAATGGCATTCAAAACGAATAGCATGTCAGTGAAATTGGAGCAAAACAAATTGTTAACCCAAAAACTTTTGGAGCGCAACAACAAGTTGAACGCGCGGGTAAATATGGTACACATATGTATTTCAAACTTGTAGGACCTCAAAATAAGTGTGACTTTCTTTCTGCCGGATAGTCCACAGAATTGTTGGAGATTTATCGAACGCGGGCGCTAATGTTTATCTATAAGCTTATTTGCATGGCGCAGGAGCTGATTGTTACGAAATCCAGATCCAAGGCCTTTGCGGATGCCAGCGAGCATCTCGAAAGGTGAATATATGCCAACAATAAAATATATATTTTGGTTAGCTGTTTTAACGTGCTGTCTGTAACAGTAAAAACAAGCAGCTGCAATTGCGCCAAAGAATACTTATAAATAAATTGGCCGAGCGAGCGTCTGAAGCAAATAACCAACAAGACACGCCCAATAGCACCCGTAAAGTTCTCAATAGGGGTCTCTATTATATGGGTTTTCTGTGGGAGTGCGTGTCGAGCCTGGCTCAATGCCCCAAGCTGGTAGGACCCAGCCGCGGATGTCAATGGGCTCTTGTTTAAATATAAGCGACACGCGTTGTTCGATTAAATTTGTCAATTAAAAAATTATTAAGCACTCCCGACGACCAAATACAATACATATCTTCAATTTTTACATTTTCACTAATTTAGCATGCAGCATAAGGAAAACCCCAATGTTCATGTATGTATACAAAATCGTATCTATTTATGCTCAGTTCTTCGGCCCGTCAACGATCTTTATTGAATATGGGACCTGTCCCCATATATTTTAAGTGGAATTTCTGAGACTGAAATCCTCTATGTAGCAAAATTCAAATAAAGCGAATTAAGTTTTGATGCAAGCCGATGAATCTTGTTAGCAAAAGTCAAAGTCTTGCTTCAATCATATTAAATCAAAATAAGCAGAACTCCCGTTATTATGTTTGCTATAAAATGCTGAAATTGAAATAGTCAGTCGTGCTGTGACTTTTGCTAAAATGATTTTTTTTGTAAATCGTTGTACTTACCAAGGTTTTAACTTTTTAACAAGTGCTCACATCGAATCAATAAATATAACGAAGAACTTTGTGATACAGTATTTTATTTTACAGTATTTTATATTGTAATCATATTCACATGTATTTCAACATACACATGTACATGTACATGTATGTAAACATTGGAATTATAAAATGTGTTGATTTGTATGCAAACAAGTTACTAAAGGCGCAAATTTAACATCCCTGCATTAAGGAAACAGTGATATAGTGATGGGTACAACACTTATTTATGACTTCACATATTTATTAATTTTATACATTCATTATTTACATATGTACGTAATAGAAATAGTCAGCCGCGATTTCTAACCATCTTTCGCGGTAGCTAATCTAATCTTGTGCTTCAGCTTGTCACAATGAAACACCGGACATTTTTGCTCCTGACACTGCTTTGCATGATAGCAACAAATGGTAATGAGCTGCTTGCATATGGGACAACTACCATTGGTCTTTCGTTTGCAGTTCTTGGTATGTTGGACCACCCGTTTCATCTTGCAGCACCCTATTCTGCGACATGAGTCATCGTGACACTGACAAGAATGCGACAGATATTCAACGCATTGTTGCATTTTTTTTCTGTTTGGATTTGCCGAGTCACGGTCCGGCTCATGATGACTCAATACTTGTTGATTTTGCTGCTGCATATTCTGTGGTCCATTTCCAGCTTGTGGCGTGACTTCTGTATCACCATCCACCGGAGTGTCTAAATTGGATTGCTCAGTTGTATCCATCAGAATAACATCCAAGCAACTGTAGAAAGTGATAAAGCTGCACAGGAACTTATTGAGTATCTCGATGCATAGCCATATATATATTTTATTTGCTGGCTACAGCTGCCCTAGATGTGGACAAACATCGAGTTTGTCGGAATTGATATTTTCACTTATAATATCGATACATCGATCAAAAATATAATCGCTTGAACTGGGACATGGCTCGATAACATAGTAATTCGCAATGAGAATGCGCGCGTATTTCAAATTCTTAACGAACCAGTCTAGTGTTAAATTTCGTAAGCAAATTAAACAAGCTATTTAATGTAATTTAAAACTTATTGTATGTATGTTCAAATATACTCTGTCATATCTGTGGGCTGGAAATTCTATATTTACAATTATCTGTTTCAATTTTATATGTTTATCGGGCTACAAGTCATCAAAAGATATGCAGAAGATTACAGACTTTTGCTTCTACAATAATTTCAGAAGTAATTTTTACATAATTAGTGACTTCTCCTATAAAGTATTAAGTATTCGCTTTATCGTTAATATAATATTCTTAGTTATTAAAAAGGATTTATTAGTAAACGTAAGTGTGCACGTAAACTGGAGAAATAAAGTCTATTTATGCAATAACTAAACATCTTTGACTGAGTATCAACGCTACCTAAGGCAATAATACTGTCACTAAGCAAATTAAATGGGTCCGGCCTTAACAAACACATCTTTATCCCGAAATAAAATGGAATAATTAACTCGGAAGTCACACAGCATTATATGTGTCAATGTTTTCATCAATTCAAGACCTATTTTTACAACAACAGTTCGGTCAAGTGCGAGATTGATTCGGGATTCTATAATAAGTAGAAATATTTGTAATCACCTCACAAAAAAGGTGTCAAGAATTAAAATATAGTTTAGAACAAGACCTAATCTATAGGGCACACACATTGAGGGCGGCAAATTTGTAAAATGATTACTAAAAAAATGTTTGTTTAAACCTATAAAATTAATGTTTAGTTTACATTAAATTAAAGTTCTATAATGATTTAAGTCATTTATTTGTATGAAGTCAAATCCTCTTACTTAACCTATTGTGCTTTATTTAGTTCATTGCTAACTTGCTTGAATCTGTTACTGTTTTTCACACACGTGAGCTATATCTAACATTAATCAATTCGATTCAGATAGGAGGTAAAAATATAACTGTTAATTAAAATAGGAAAACAAACATATAAACGAGTATGTATATACTTTTATTAGGTTTATTCTCCACAGGGTTAGCCTACTTCAATATCCAATCCAAATGATATTATCCGTACGTTGAAAAGCAATTTTTACTATGAGTATAACGAGAACTATTGGCAATTTTAAATATCGACGTCATTGCTTAACTTCTTGTTTTACTTTCTGAAATTTTGGATAGCTAAAAGACTCCGATTTATAATCTGCTCTAGGATTACTGAGCTAGCAATAAACATACATAACTTGAGAAAGGAATAAGTATGTCATCCAAAATATGCCAATAAAGGCTGGGCATTTTATCAACAATTGGAGGTTTTTAAAGAAGGATACGAGATCCCTTAAAGTATTTCTCCAGTCAAAAATAAATAATAAGATATTCGACCATTTAGTATTCTATAAATACAACTGATGTTTTAGGAACATAAACAGAGTTATTAAAGGTCTATAAATGACGTTGAAGCAACAGGTCTAAAAACTTGACTGTTAGACATCTAAAATATCGAAATAGAGGCAATATGTATTGTAACTGGAACTTCAAGTGGGAAGAGATATCGATTATCCGGATATTCAACCTACATTTAAACTTTATCGTCACTGACAGGCTTAACAGCAAAGAACCTAGTGTCAGAAAATTGATTAGAATTTCGGACCACAGTAGTGTCCCACAACAGAATCCCAGTTTTGGAATTTGCCTACACAAATCCATCTCCCATGGCAATTCAAAGACATCCTCCAACACAGTCGCCGTGGACTACCTCTGTAAATCTCCTCGGGAAACGGCATTATATAACGGAGTATATGGATCCCGGACTGGAAACAAAGGTTTCTCTTTGGAAAAGCTATTTGTTTCAGTAAGTCCAATTCATAAATAACATTGCCAGCAGCTCTCGTTGGATAAGTTCTCCGAATGGCTTCGTCATGTCAGTGAGGCAACTGAACAACGAGGATCCGGGTTCGAATCCCAGGGTGGCGTACGGATGTTGTGTTGCTATCCTCCAGCCAGTACTTTTTGGGAAATGGTTTGATAGTTTTTCAACTGTATATACATATAAGTTAGACTAATCTTCAGTTGGTCTCTTTGTCACCCATCCATATAAAAGTCATTTCATGGACAACTTAAATTTCATAATTTTTATTTAAATTAAATTATTTTACACTTTTTAGCAAAGTATTTGTTAATTACAATGTGTGTTGCTGTGTTTTATGTTATTTTGTTACAGTTTAATCATTTTTAATATATATATACATATATATATATATATATATATATATATACTATACTATATATATATATATACTTATATATCTATATATATACTAAGTTACAAAGTACAAAATTAATTAATATAAAAAAAACACGTTTGGTAAAACAATGAAGAAAAAAAAAATAATTAAAATATTAATTGAAAATCGACAAAAATCGTAACGGTATTTTTTTTTTGTCTTACATCATTCAATGCACATACGTGCACGTAGAAATACATTTCGAGCTATTTTACAAGTAATTGTTATATTATAATGTAACCATGGTATTGATTATATGTTATAGTATTTCCTTGTTGTTGTTTTTCTTTTTGTTTTTTGCATGTGTTTGCTTTTTTTGTAATTATAACTAGTTTTACTAAGGCTTGGCTTACACTTGACTTAACTAATTTTTTCCGTGTTCTCTTTACTTGTTTATTTGTTTTTTTTTGTTTGTTTTGCTGTTCGCATATAAGAAATTGCATGTTTTATGCATAATAATAAACGTTGCAAGCAAATGTGGATATCGTTTCCACCTGCTCTTAGATTTAATTAAGATCTTTAAAATTTACAATCGTACACTTAAAACTAGTCCGCTGTGTGTATATCCATACATATGTATGTATATACATATATATATGTGTTGTTTGTATATAAGTATAATTAATTAGAGATGTCGCTTGATTTTAGGCTAAGACTTAGAATCTATGTTATTACTCTCATTTCGCGATATACACAGTTAATGCATGCGTTTGTGTTTTGTTTCCTCTCTTCATTTATAATTGTAATCACAAATAGTTTTGGAATATGCTCTCTCTCTTTCTCTCTCTCTTTCTGTCTCTTTCGCTCGGTCCCGCTCTGTCTCTGAGTCCCCCTCTTGATCTCTCTTTCTTTCGCACTGAATTACATAGGTGTTGTCTTTAGAATTAGAGTTGTTTCATAATTTATCCCATGCACAAATCTATACACGCACACACACATACACGGACACGCACACGCACAACTCATTAAAACTTTGTTCATTGCTGCTGACGGACCACAACAAAACAGTAAGAAAGCCAAAATGTTGGCCAACTTTGCCATTTTGTTATTTGGTTAACTGTTTTTCCTTTCTTTCTTTTTTTTTTTTTTTGTTTGTTTATAAATTTGTTTTTGTTACTGTTTTTTTAACTGTGCCTGCGCATTTGCCGAGCACGTCATGGCAACCGCTGTTAAAAGGCAGCGTCATGTTTCCGTTTCGTTTTAATTGTATCAATATTTTTTACAAGGTCCTTGGGAGATGGCGGCAACTCCTGGACCATTTTTATATTTTATTTTTTATTTTACGATTTTTTTGTTTTTTGTTTTGATTGTGCGGCGCACATGGACGTTCTGCAGCTGTGACACAGGCACAGGCACTACTGTGTTTTGGCTAATTGTTTTTGTTTTTTTTTTGTTTTGTATGTTATATTAATAAATTTTGTTGACCGTTTTTTTATATTACTTAGGTAACAATTTACGCGGTTTAAAAACACAAACTGTATATGTACATATATATTGTGAACGGGTTATACATATACAAGTATGCGATGCTAAGAACTATGCCATTGGATCTGACTTACAATTGGTTTATTCGTACCATATATAATATATCAATGTATATGCGAAGCTTACACGCTTGCATGCTTATTTACAATAAATGTTAAATTTGTTTTGTTAACACATTTATGAAGGCATTTGTTATGCGCAGTTACATTTCCACTTAATCGAATATTAATATACTCTGTATCTATTTAAATATATATATATATATATATACATATGTATATATATGTATGTATAATATGTATATATATGTGTATGTATACGTAATTTACAAAATGTTTAACGCTCTTTCTCTATCTCTGTATTCCTCTCCCTCGTTCTTTTCTTTTCTTTTCTGTCTATACACGATTCTTGGGCGGCGGCAACTCTTGTAAAAATATGGGCGTATTCCAAAGCTTATAAAAAAGGTAGACTACTATCTAAATGCTAATCACCTAGTAAATAGTGTACGCCTTACGACTAGCTTCCTACAACTAAATGTATATATGTCTAACGTTAATAAATAGCAAATATTAAAATTTGAATATTAAATAAAATTAACATTGTATATTATTATTCTGCCGTGGTTTTTTAAGACAAATGTGAACGAAGCACAGGAAAATCATACAAAATGAAAACGGACCTATGTATTTTGTTTTGCTTTGTTTTAATGATTCTTGTTTTTCTTTTCTCAGCTATCACAAAATGAAATACTAAATAAATTACGTTTTGTATTTACAATTGGTGGCAAAAATATACTTATTGTGTATATAAAATCATAAGAAAGAAATTTCGCACATACTAAACGGCTGAATGAATGTGATCAACGATTTTATAATATATATATATATATATATATATATTTATGTATATGTATATATATTTGCAAGGCGGAACTATTTTCAATAAATTGTACAATCCTAATTGTTTAATGAAAGCATTTTGACTATTGCTTTAATTGCTTCAAGTGAGTGTTATTTGGTCGTTGGTGTTATCGGGTTGTAGTTGCACTTCTACTAATCTTATTGTTGTATGTCAATTGGAAGTTGATATAAAATGGAGCGTTTTCTTGATTTGGTAGAGTTTTAGAACATATGTATATACATATATATATATATACATTCATATATGTATGCCTGTATACATATGTATATGTATAGCTATGTATAGTGGTCTCTAAATAAAAATATTTCTAAGCGTGTTCCCAATTCAAGCTCCTATAAGGAGCAGATAATAAACTGACAATCGCCAACAACTAAGCTTTAGAATTGATAGCCATAAAACACTATACACATGCGTTTTATATAGTCTATATTCTTTCGATAGTTATGATAGTCCTAACACATGGTTTTTATTATTATTATTTAAATTTTTTTTTGTTTGTTGCATGTCTCTTGATTTAGAATGATATTTGTTGGACTTAAAGTTAGGTAAAAAAATTAATTTCTTTTTTTTTTTTTTAAATAAGAATAAATTAGCTTCGAAACTATTTGCATCGTTGAAATGTTCGATTTAAGACATAAAGGTAAAATCGCATTTACGTAGTAGTAGACGACTTAAATAAATAAAATATATAATAAAATTTTTATGCACTATTTTTCAGATATAATGTAATGTACTATTTTCCATATTTTCTGTTACATTCGTTTTTTTTTTTTTTGTTTTTTTTTGTTTTTTTTTTTTTTTACATTCAGCATCTTCAGAAATATATTATTGTGTTGTATATATTTTGCATACTAAAGAGAAAACATAATTTAACGTTTTACGTTTACAAAATATATAATATTACCCATTTGCCAAGGTTGCGAGCGAGTTTCCTAATCGATTGCACTAAACATTGATAGAAAAGGTTTTTTGAATAATACGTTGAAAAAAAAAAAAAAAATTGTTCCGCTCCTGGGATAATAAGCATATGGTACATAAGAGTTAGAATTGAAATGAATATTGTTGCATTTGCAAATTGCAGATGCTGTCTGTGCTTTTCTCTAAACTAAATTTATAATTAAGGATGTATATTTGTATATAAACGCGTGGTTGCAATCCTCCTCCTCCCTCTGCATTGGCATGTTAAAATGCCGATAACACAACCTGAGGCGCAAATCCAAAAATAAGTTTAAATTACATAATAGTTGACAGCCGATTGCTGATAGTAAACATATCTCTACATAAGAAAGTACATAACGATTAACACACAATGTTGTTTTTTTTTTTTTGTTTGTTTTGTTTTATATAGCCACCCGATGCAAAAGACTCAACACCTCTTCAACATTAGAGGAGGAATCCGAACGGCATAGCCAAACATCAAAAAAAGTGAGGTGACTCCGACGCCTGCTGCATCTGTTCATTGTAACTGTAGTTGTTGTTGCTGATTTTGTTGTTTGAGTTGGAGTCCTTGCCGTTGCCATTGGCATTGTTGTTGCACTAGAGCCGCTCTACGAATTTGCTTAACTGATCAGAAGCATCGGGCAGAGAGCCACCAGCATTTCCCACATTGCCGGCATTGACCCCGACCCCAACACCGACGCCTACACCGCTAACGCCCACATCCTGCGGCACACCGGGCAATGGTGACTGATGATGCATGCCATGATTGTGCAATCCATCGTGTGGTCCTTGCGGCGCCGGTGAGTGACTCATGACATGGTGTGGCGAGGGCTGCGCGCGCGGCGATGCAGATGGACCGCGTGGGGATGGAGCTGATCTCGGTGAAGGCGTCGGCTGAGGTGAACGTATCGGAGGAGATGATCTTGCCGATTGCATCAGTTGTTGTTGCAACGTATGAGGTGTTGGCGGACCCATCACATTAGCGCCAGGTCCGCTCGGTCCACCACCGCCACCAGGCAGCGTATTTTGGGGATTTGCATTGGACATACCTCCTCCACCAGCGGACACAACCTGCATCATCTGCTGCTGTTGCATTGGCTGTTGCTGCTGCATGCCCTGTGGCATGACACCCATTTGTTGCTGTTGCTGCTGTTGTTGTGGCCCGGGCTTGATACCAGCGCCGCCGCCTTGCTGCTGTTGCAGCATGTTGGAGGCAGCTGCATTGGCCATGGAGTATTGGTCAGAGCCGGGTCCCGCCGCACCACTTCCAACTGCTGTACCGGCTACTGGTACTCCAGTAACATTTCCAGAGCCTCCTGCATTAAAGTTTCCTGCTGTGCCGCCCGGGAATTGCTGTTGACCGGCCACCCCCATGTGTGGGCCGCGTTGGCGTTGCGGATATGGCGGTGGATATTGATTCATTTGCATATATCGCATCTTATTCCAGTTTTGATTGGACACCTGCACAAAAGGAATGGCATATAATCAGAAAATGATGATCAGATCTGGCGAAATCAGCTTGTTCAATCGAGGACAGAACACAGCTACTTGTCTGATCAACCCAAAGATAAAGCGCAAGAAATAGGAATTTTGGGTATGTTGATTAAACATTTTAAAAACTTTTCCTTTTATCCTTTAGTGAGTTGAAGTGTTTGGAATACTCGTTTCTCAACGACATGCACCGTAATATTATGAGGGCATGAAAAAAAGCATGTTGTGCAAGAGTTATTGAGAGTATCGACTTACCATTCCTCCCTGAGTAGTTACGCCCGGCTGCAAATTGGACAACATCATATTCGTATTCTGCATGTTGGCCATCCGCTGATGCAAAGGTCCTGGTCCTGGTTGCTGCTGCTGCTGTGCAGCCTGCATCAAGTTCACTTGTTGCTGCTGGCCGGGTCCCATTTGCTGTGGATTAGGGCCAGGTCCCTGTTGCTGCTGATTCATCATATGCTGCATTTGTTGTTGCTGCATCACCTGTTGTTGCTGTTGTTGTTGTTGCTGCGGCGTCTGTGGTCCATTGCCTGCTTGCAGTGCGCTTCCCGGCCCTCCAGCTCCGCCCGCAGCAGCATTAATCTGGCTCTGCTGGCGCTGCTTAATGATCGCTGCCATAATTTGCGGATTCTGCTTCAGTATACTGAGTATATGCTGGTTGCTCTCATTGGTTGGATTATTTTTTATTTTCTGCATAATCTGTGCGAGTGTTTGCGTATTCAGTGGAGGTCCATTGACCATGTTTGGGCCCGCTCCACCAGCTCCACCGCCCACTCCTTGAGCTCCTGGTGGGCGAACACCGCCAACAGAAGCTGCGGCACCAATTGGTGTACCTAATCCTATACCATGTGGTGCTCCACCGCCACCCATGCTCACTCCGGTACCTACTACGGGCATTTGACCAGCCCCAACACCAACACCGACACCCAACTGGTTGGGTGGCATGCCCATCATTTGTTGTTGCTGCTGTAAGTTCTGCTGCATCAGCTGGTTGGGCTGGCGCATTCCTGGCTGATTAGGTGCGTTGTTTGTATAGCGCTGTTGGCCGGGGCCACCGCCTCCGCCCCACTGCTCCATGGGTAGTAGATTATTAGAATTCAGAACGCTGTTACAGTTGCCTCCACTGGGCAGCTGACCACCGCCTGGAACCACTCCTACATTTCCAGCAAGCTGATTTCCGCCTACATTGGTAACCATGCCGCCCATAGTCGCTTGGTTTGAGACACCCACGCCCATGGGTCGCTGCATAACAGGTGGTGCCATCGGCACGCCTTTTCCAAAGCTGCCACCATGCGGCACCTGTTGTCGTGCAGCCTCCTCTTGCACCTGTTTAACCACTTGCAGAACATTGGGCGATGGGGAGTGACCGCCAGGCTTCATGCCAATTCCTGGTTGGTGTGGATGTGGCGAAGTCATACCGGCCATTACAGCACCAGATACCGGCGACGGTACAGTTACCGTGGATGGACTCATGGAACCGCCACCGGCTGGCAAAATAGCGGCCTGTCCAGACATCACCTGTTGACTAACTGCCACGCCCGCCATTCCGACAACTGGCACGCCAACGCCAACCCCACCAGTTGCCACCACAGGTCCACTAACCGCTGGTCCGGGTAGGGCAGCCGGAGCTGCGGTTCTTGACATGAGAGCGACACGGCGGCGAAGTAATTGTTGCTGTTGCAGTCTGTAAATTAATTTTAAGAGTTAATTAAATTTTGTTTTAATTAAGTCCTTAAATAGTGTTTGGTAGATAATAAAATAAAATAAAATTTACGTAACTCGAATTTTTAATTAATTGAATTCAAAACGACTCAGGACACTTAGCTTGAAAATGTATTTTGAACGGGCCATGGTTTTGATAGTAGCACAAAGACTGGTCATGATTTCTCTGGCATTAAGGTTTTTGCTTATTTGGAAGTACAATGAGGTTTGCGACTCATTAATGGAATTCATTTTACTTTCATATCTACAGAAAAACTGATTATTTAAAAACAAAATCCTTACACAAAAGTCACTATAATTATTGCGGAGTGCAGGTATATAAGACCACATTTTACAACGTTGTATCAATAATTGAACACAATGTTGATTTTGGATCTAGTGACTTTTAAAAATTAATCAAGTTTGTGATATGTCAATTGTGACAACAAATAATTGAAGCGTTTTATATTACATATCTACAAAACACATATTTTTCGGTGAGTTACTTACTTTTGCTGGAGTTGCTGCTGCTTAAGCTTGTGCTTAATATTGGGACAGAAAGGTACTGGACATTTTTGCTCCTGACAGTGCTTTGCATGATAGCAACAAAGGGCAATGAGCTGCTTGCATATGGGACAACCACCATTGGTCTTTCGTTTGCAGTTCTTGGTATGTTGGACCACCCGTTTCATTTTCTGGCACGATGGCAGGCGGCAATTAGCATCGCGACACTGACACGCATGTACCAGAGATTGAATGCATCGTTGGATTGACTGCTTGCGTGCTTCCTGTGGGTTTGCCTGCTTGAGATCAGCCGGCGCCGAGCCGTCATCAAGATCGAAGCCAAGTCTTTCCATTTTGTGTGGATGACCAACTTTCTCCTTACACACCGTACAGAGATCGAAATCCTGCGTTGTGTGAAAATTGAATATGTTAAAAAACGCTTTATAACTATATAATAAATAAGCTAAAGTAAGCCGACATCTAGGAATTCTACTTACATCACAAACGGTACAGTGATAGCGAGTTTCCACTGCTGTTTTGCAATTGTTGCAGGTATATACAAATTTGTCTTGGCCCTGGTTGTGCAACTCATACAACATGGATAGTGTGGAGAACTGCGCACGACGCAACGATGAAAACTCGTAGTGCTTATCCCGGGCAAGTGTGAGGAATGCATCACGTCCATCCATTAGATCACAGGTCAGTAACGGATCAGGATCTTGTATGGGCTAAAATAAATATTTAATTAAGGTGATGCGTTGCATTCAATGAAAGTGTTTCGACTTACCGCCAAACTTGCTGCAGACTGAGCTGAATGTAACCGTATAACAAAGAAGACCTCCTTGTGTTTCTCCATGGTGGCATATATCTTGGCAGACAAATCATTGCCCGACTGATGCTCATTGGATTTTTTGCTATTTTTGCGCTGCGCTGCTTTGGATTTGTTGGACTTCTTGGCCTTCTTCTGCCCCTTCTTCTTGCCATCACCACTAACTTCGTTATCCTCAATAGAAAAGAGCTGTAAATTATTAAATGTCAAAATTGTTAATTTATATAAATTAAATTAATAATAATTAACATACATTTGCTGCAGCTGCTGCCTCGGCGGCTTCGGCTTGTTTTCGTTTTTCCTCTTCTTCTTGGTCGAGTTCTTTGATGCTCTCCTCAAGCACGTTTGGCCAAAAATCACCCTCAAAATAGGGCAATTCCGCTGCCGAACCAAGCTTGTCTTCCATAGCTTGTTTCAGGATGTCCTTGTAATCCTGAATAATGCGCTCAATCATACCCTTGTCAAGCATCTTTTTGTACCACTCTTGCAACCGCTTCGGTTTGGGTATTTTTTGATCCGTCGGATGGCAATGAAATATATAGTCATCGCCCTCAGAGGGTGGACACGCCCATATATGCGCCATCGTATAGCCCAGCTGCTTCACATAGTCCATATAACCAAGTAGGATTTCATGGTAAACTGCTGTTCGATATTGACGAGGTCGAAAAAAATGCACAGAATCGAGGTAGGCTATATAGACACGACGCGTGTTAGGCGCTGGGCACTCGGAACCATATTCCTGGACGTGCATGCCAAAGAAGCAGACATCAATGCCGTCCACTTCTTCAAAGGCGAATAAAGCCTTCGCCCGATATGGGAACTCCTGCATCATTTCCCCACCCTCAACAAATCGACGTCGCATGCCAGGTTTCACCTCAACGCATTTGTCCGATGAAGAGACAACCCGTATGTGTACCTCTCCAGCTCCAGCTTCTTTCTTCTTCAGGAAATTATTAACTCGCGTCTCAATATAGACGCCCAGTTTCGTGGTGGGCAATCGCTTGGCATTGAATTTATTCTCCTTTCGTTTGGAATTCTTCTTCTTCAAACAATTATCACATACAAAGCCGCCAGGCCATATAGAATCAAGCCAAAGCACACAGATTTGATGTTGTTTTCGCCCGCACTCCTGACAATCAACAAAGGGCTCCAACTCCAAATGGTCGTTCTTCATTTCTTTAAATTGGTCCTTTTTAATTTGTCTACAATGACAATTTGAATAATAATTGAATAATTTGAATATTATAAATTAATTTAGTTACTTACGTTTGGGACTGCAGCGGATCATCGCCCAGAGTGACAGTATCTCCTTGTATGTCATTAAAGCACTTTTGGCAGAACGTGTATCTGTTTGAGGCAACACCGTATTCCTTTAGACTGTGGTGATTTCATGGCAACAATTAACGAGTTGATGACGGATGGCGGTGAGCAATGGCAATAGGCGATGACAATTGAAAACACGCACGATTTACGAAATGAGAGTCAAAGACAGCATAAATAAAATAAAAATGTCACACAAACAGCAACAACAAGTAAACCGTGTTTTTATATGACGTTTATGATGTATTTGATGTATGTATATGAGCGAAATTGTTTAATAGTGGCCAAATACGTATATATGTGTCCGTTCACATTTTAGATATTTTAATATTTTTTTTATATTTAATAATATTTGTGTGGTATTTCATTAAATGTGTGCGGTTCGTTTTATGATTTCATATTATCCAAATTACATTAAAAACACACATGTTGTTAAAGCATAACCAAATATATTTTTGTTTTTGTTTTGTTTTGTATTGTTTATGTTGATTGCATGAAAATAAAAAAAGTTCAGAAAATGAAAAACATAAATAATTAAAGAAAATATATTTGACATTAGAATTTTATAAAAGACAACTATTAAGACTATTAATTATAAATATATTTAAAAATAATAAACACAAAAAGTTATCCGTATGAGATGATATTCTTTGTGCTTATGTTATTTTTTTTTTGTTTTTTTTTTTTTTTTGTGGAAGTTGTTAGTTTTTTTCTGCAAACTTGTACATCGATACACATTTATACATATATAACATATAATTTATTAAATATATAAGAGATATACACATACATACACACAAAAGCGAGCCAATTTAAAGCAAATAAATACAGTATGAGAAAGGAAGGGTACACACAGAAAGTGGATTTTGATAGCTTAATTTGCTGTGATTTTTTTTTAAATTTTGTTTTTTTGTTTTTTTTTTTTTCACGCTAAATGCGTTACAATTCACAACTATAAGAAGAAGATTTACTTTGAAAGATTGGCAAGGCAATTACCGCGATATAGATGGCAGTGTCTCCTGATAGAACCGGAAAGATTCTCTAAAAATATATAGACGACTTGCTCACCTTTTTTTTTTGTGTTTCTACTAGTTGTTGTACTAAATAACCAACATTGAATAAGAAAATATTTTCTTGTAAATAAAACACGTCACAAATATGTATATTTAATGTTTTGGCAATGCATATTTGTATGTGTATTTTTCATGACAAGCAACATGCACAAGGCATTCTCGCAGGACATATATTTCCATACATTTTGGCCACTACAATGCATGTGTGTGAGGAGCTGGCGAAGTTTTTGTTGTATATTAATATATACAAATGAGACAATGGAACATAAAAAAAAAAAAAAAACACACACATATGCATCACCAAATCGTATCGCTCCGTGTTTCCAGTTAATTTCAGCTACTTTCTTTCTTGTCTAGCGCTTACTTAATCATAGTGTGCCGGAGAAGGAACTAAATGGACAATGACGCCGTGATTTGTGTTGTCATCAGTGGAAAGCCGTTTTCAGGGCTCAGCAGCGTGTCGATATGAAACATATTTCGATGTTTTTACTACTACATTTTATATATTATAAATGTATTATTGGTGTGTTCGAAGTACAATCAAAATGCATGAAATATTGCGAACAAAATTGTATTATATAACGGGCGTTGTTGCGTTGTTGTTGTGTCAAAAATATAAAATTATAGCAAAAACCTGCCGAATTTATTAATTGTTTTGTTTAGAGGTGTAACTGTTCTGAATTTGGAGCAAAAAAAAAAAAACAAAAACAAAAAACAATAAGAACAATAAAAATAAAAAAAAAATAAAAAAAACGAGCACCTACGGTGGCTCTTGCGTGTTTAATACTTTTCATTATTTAGAAAACATTTGGCTTAAGCAACGCTTGTTATATATGTACTCTAGTATGTATTTATACATACATACAGCTGTTGACAACTAGTTAACAACAAAGCTTATGGTTGTGATATTGTTTATTAGTCATGAACTAACTATATGTTCCAACAAATTATATATTGATAATACAAATTAAATGCTACGTAAAACTGATAGTTTTACAACTTTGAATTACCCTTTAAGGGAAAGTATTTTTATTTTTTATTCTGTCAAAATAAAAAAATAGATTACAATAAAATTATGTAATTGTTAAATACAAATAAGGTTTCTTAATATTTCCCTTAAAGGATTTAATTGTTATTATATTTTTCTTAAATTGTTCCAAAACAAAACTGATGTTAGACAAGAATAGCGATTTTGCTATTATTTTTTAAAGCCTTGGTTATGTTATAAGTATGAATCTAAAATATATTACAAAAATTTGTTGGTACATAAAGCAAATTACACGTACAAATTTTAACAACAGCTGTATATGTAGGCATGTATGTTCCTAATTTTATGTGTTATGTATGTATAATTGTGTGCATGTATTTACATTACGTCCTCACAATTTCAATCCTAACTCACCTGTTTTGGTAGCTGTAGTATTTAGCATCCCGAGGTATCGTACACAACTGTTTGCCATAGCAGCAAAGCACCTGTGGATTAAACGTGTATTTGCGTCCACAGCAGTAGCCCAACGCTTGCATCACGGGATCTATTTCACCCTCAAATACTTCTGACAACTATAGGCAAAGGGAGAGAAATTTGGTTAGTAATGTATAAGAGAATTATTGTTTATGTTAGGAAACCATTCGGATTATTATCGAAATTTATCATGAAATGGTCTTCATTTGGCTTACCTTGGTGCAGTAACGGTAGACACGCGATGTTTTTCGGTTATAAAGCCACGCATTGTCGAACATCAGCCACACATCGTCCACATATTCCCATGGATCACTATATTTGCCATTAAGTATGTTGCTACGTATGGTCCCGAGATCCATCGGTTTTCTAACAATCTCGAAGTAGTCGGGTATTCCAAGCGCTTGTGGATCGACTGGATAACGAAATGGCACTGACTCTGGTTCCTGGCGATATAGCTTATCCAGCGTGGGCAACAATGCAATGCGAAGCTCTTCAGGATTGAATTCTAAAGTATTATAAAACTTCTTGTCAAATAGCGCTCCAAAACTTTTGTCAATAAAGTTAACTATTGAGATTCAGAATTGTATTTATATAACTTAAATGTAACCTATACAAACTGTTTATCAAAGTGTGATTCTTTAATTATATCATTTAAATAATAACATGCAGAAATTCGGATCCTTGAATCCGATAAATATAATTTTTTTCACAATGTCTCTGTCTCTTTTTAATTAGTGTGCACTGGAAATGTCTTGCTGTGCTATTCCCAC
The DNA here is from genome assembly GCA_037075185.1 of Drosophila pseudotalamancana. Lineage (NCBI taxonomy): Eukaryota > Metazoa > Arthropoda > Insecta > Diptera > Drosophilidae > Drosophila > Drosophila pseudotalamancana. Next base: position 137,548 of record JBAMCK010000618.1, on the reverse strand, counting down.
ATAAGGTGTAAAACTCCATAAAAATATAAACAAATGATACTTACGGCATTTCTTCTTTTTGTCTCCAGCATTTGGAGCCAGTGGCTCAGGAACGTGTGGCTTGATCTCAGATTTGATCTTGATGTCCGATCCAATTCCGCCGGAAACGCCATCGATAGCACCATTAATATCGTCCTTACCATCGGCGCCAACTCCATTAGCGCCGGCAACAGCCGACTCATCTACATCCATTGGCTCAGATTTGATCTTCAAGTCGCTGGAAGCTCCATCCTCAGATTTAAGGTCGATTTTAAGCATGCTGGTGCCATCGTTATTCACATTCTTGCCTTTACCACCAGTCGAACAATCCATCTGTGAGCTATCGCCGTTGCCACCACAACTATCTTCCATAAACTCTTTTTTGATCTCATCCTCCTGCTTAATGGAGTCCAGTTTACCCTTCGACGACATTCCGCCGCTACCACTTCCACCATTACTCCCATCATTTGCACCAGCTGGCGATGGCGTTTCATCATCGTTATCTCGCGCCGCCGCTTCCAGTGCCGCCATCTGTGAAGATAAACTGCTGGAGCTGCTCATCACGCGGCTTGGAGCACTGTTCTCGCTATTGCTTCGCGCCATCAGCAGTAGTGTGCTGCTAGCTGGGGTTGAATTTCCATTGCCGCTTGTTGATGTTGTCGTCGATGTTGGTGTTGCTCCTGATGCTCCCGAAGACGCACAACTCAGAGGTGTACTGACCGCCGTTGTAACTGAAGTCGTTGCGATTATCGAGCTGCCCGTACTACTGCTGTTGCTGCCGTTACCGCTGTTGGAACAAGTAGCTGCTGCCGATGCGGGAGTACTGCTGGCTGTTAGTCCTGAAGCGCTGGTTGCCGCCACAGGCGAGGTAGGTATGTATGGCGGAGTTGCTGCACGATTACTCAACGGCTGCATAAGGCTGCTGACAGAGGGCGGATTGTTTGATGGCGTTCCAATTGGTCCGTTTGACATGAAGCTAGGCGAGGGACTTGGAGCTGACACCGTCCCACCAATGCCACTTGCACCAGCACCAGTACCAGCAGTTGTCGCACCTGCATTTAACGCATCCAGGCTGGTGGGCGTTGGTGGCATATTGTTAAGCACACTACCAGGTGGCTGAGCCTTTTGCTGCTGCAAGGGAGAGCTAAACGCATTCGTTTGCTGCTGCTGCTGTTGCTGCGGTTGTTGAATCGCCGTCGCATTGTTGAAGGGCGACTGCGGTAATAGCATGGATGCTGTTGTTTGCTGCTGATGTTGCTGCAGCAAACGCTGTTTCATAATCTCACTGATTTGAGAATTCTGTGCACCGGAACTGCCGTTGGAATTTATAAACTGCTGCTGTTGTTGCTGACCGGGCACCGGACTCGTTAATATACCTGGGCCACCGCCCACTGACGAAGCTGATTGCATTGTTTGCTGCGTGTTAAATGGTGATAGCACTGGATTCGCAACCATTCCTCCGGGACTTGGACCTGGTGGTCCAACCAACATATTGCCTTGACCAGGCTGCTGCTGCTGCTGTTGCGGGAATTGCATACGCTGCTGTTGCTGTATGGCCAGCATATTACCGCCAGGTGAATGACTGCGCATGCTCGCCGCCACAGCAACCATGTTGGGTTGACCGGTTGCCGCCTGCTGCTGATTGGGACCGCCGCCCATACCAGGAGCTTGGGGACGCATCTGCTGCATAATTCCACTTGGACCACCACCGCCACCGCCACCGCCCATTGGACTTATAATTGGACGCACGCCCTGACCCGGCTGTTGTTGAAGCGAGTTGTTGGGCACGGACGTGGGATTTACAACACCACTATTGGGACCTCCTTGTTGCATTTGCAGCATTTGCTGTTGGTGCTGCTCCTTGCGCTTAAGGCGTTTTTCTTCCAGTTCTTTTTGGATCTTGTAGATCTTTTCGGCCAGCAGATGATAGTACTCAGAGCGCGATTTGGCCATTTCATACATATCTTTTTCCACCTTTTCGGCATACGAGACGAGATTATGCATCCGCTTGTCCTGCATTGTGGTTGGATCCGAGGTTGGGAAAATGGCTTGCACCAGTTTGTGCACCAAATGGTTACGCAAATCCGCAGTCACTGATTCTCGCCAGTCTTTCTCACTGTCGCCACTACCTCCAGGCGTACTTCCACCTCCACCAGCACCACCAGCGCCTCCCGATCCAGCGCTAGATGCATTTGGTCCAGCTGATGAACTGTTGACACCTCCTGTGGTGTCCGCTGCCATCAACACGCTGGCACCAGATGCATTGTTACCAGTACCTGGCCCACCAGCTGACCCTACGTTGACATGCGCCTGCACTTGTGCTTGCGCTTGAGCCTGCAATTTAAGCTTGGTCATTTGATCAGACTGACCCACTAGTTGTTGCTTGTCGCCGACGCCAACAAAATTGGTATTGTTGAAGCCAACGTTGACCGACAGAGGCGCTGGAATGTTGCCCAATTGTTGCTGCTGTTGCACATTTTGTTGAGCGTTGGGCTGCTCAACCATATTGGGAAGCCCGCGTCTTCGTCCATTGCCAGCATTGCACCCCTGCAGCATTAGTTGTCCACTCTGCTGTGCGGCCTGCGCCTGCTGTTGTTGTAGACTGTTTACATCGTTAGCTCCGGGCAAAACATTCTGTCCGGGCACAGGCACAGTTACTGGAACTCCACCAGATATTGCACCACCTGGCTGCCCAGGCTGAACACCAAGCACACGAACTGATGGAGCGCCTTGCATGCGTATTCCGGGTGGCATACCTTGCCCTGGCGCACCCAGCATCCCAGCTGTGACTGGTCCTACTTGGCCTATGCTGCCAACTCCCTCAAACCGTCGCAGTTCTTGTTGTTGCACTTGTTGGTGTTGCTGCTGCTGCTGTGCCATGTCCGTATTACTCTTGGGCACATTAGTCGCGCCAGGCGTCTGCTGCTGCGGTAAAACAATCGCCGTATTTTGCGCTCCGCCAGCTCCAGCGCTCTGCGCCACCTGCTTGCTATCGACGCCAACTCCAACACCGACTCCAACACCAACGCCGACACCGACGCCGGATGAATTTTGCGGAATCTGTTGTTGCCCCTGCGTTAATTGCTGCTGCTGCTGTTGTTGTTGTTGTTGTTGTTGCTGCTGTTGCAGGGGTGATGCATTTGGGGCTCCAGTTGCACCACCTCCAGCGCCACCACCAGCGTTCTGAAACAGCGAATTATTCTGTCGAAAGGGAAAACATATGATGCAATCGGTGCGCGAGCAGGTCTTGTAATGGAGCAGAATCTGTCGTGATGAGGTACAGTGCTGCATGGTGCAATCCTTGCTCTGCTTACAGGTGGCCATATGTGCCAACACAGCTTTCATGGCCTTGCAATAGTTAACACTGCAGACTTCGCGATTGGGATTCATGTTCTCTCGCCTGTTGCACTTATGCGCATGCAACAACAACATTAACTGCTGCTGTATTTGTTTCTTGCGTTCATCGGACATGCTGATTGGCGCGGGAGCGGCAACGTTAACTGACGACGCCACTCCTGACGCTATTGCTTGCTGCTGAGATGTTCCTGGCTGCTGTTGTTGTTGTTGCTGCTGCTGCTGCTGAGAATGCCCTAAGAGTTGGTTGGGTTGCGGCGCGCGGGGTCCCAGTGCTCCCTGTTGCACACCCGGTGGTTGCTGTTGCTGCTGGGGATTCATTTGTGCATTTGCGGCTGCCAACTGTTGCTGCTGTTGGGGATTGCCAACAAGTCCTCCTGCACCTGGCGGCGCTCCATCTCCTCCTAGACTGGACATTGGCACAACTGTGCCAATAGGTCGGTTCCCTTGGGGCATGCCCGCACTCATATTAGGTGCTACAACGCCACCGGCACCGCGCTGCGCCATTTGCTGAGCCAGCAACTGTTGTTGCTGCTGTGGATTGTTGCTGCCAGGCGCACCGTAGTTCCCGACTCCATAAGGCATATTATTGATTTGACCTGTACAAAAGAATATGTGTTTCCTTTGTAAGAGCTTCGAAATCATTGAGGCAATGTGTGAGGTCACTTACCCAGCTGCATGTTTGGGTTTTGCATCCGAGGACCGCCACCGGCGCCAACAACACCACCTGGTCCGTTGCCGCCTCCGGCTCCGGCAATCATTAGATGCGGACCCCGAAGCAAATGTTGTTGTCCAACCATACGACCCATCATCGGCCCATTTTGCATATGCATGCCCTGACTAGGCGCCGCACCAGACACTGAGCTGACTCCCACTGATCCGGGCACAGCGTTCATCATGGAGGCCCCTCCAGGCTGTTTCAATGTGTTGACCAAGCCAGCGCCGCCAATGGTACCCATGCCGGCACTGTTCGTCAGCACCATGTTGCCTAGATTGCCCTGTGCAATGCTGTTCATGCCTGCAACAGAAATATTTGAATGTATTCAGTCTGCTTCCAATATTAGTTATGTATAAATTACCTGGTATGGAATTCATGCCATTGTTGCCATTATTCGATATGGACATGGGCATTGAATTCACCATGCCCATTTGTGTTCCCACTTGCATGCCACCAGTGTTGGGCGATTGCAAATTGGGCGACTTGCTGCCAAGCTGATTCATTCCAGGCACAACCATCCCACCGCCAGCGCCCTTGTTACCTTGTTGCTGTTGTTGTAACAAATGCTGCAGATGCTGGTGATGTTGCATTTGGCGTAGCTGACTTCCGGCAGCTCCGTTACCGCCATTGCCACTGCCATCGTCACCGCCACCACCGGCTCCGTTCATTTGTGGTGGCACAACGCCTGGACCAGGTCCCTGAGTAGGTGGTTTGTTTGGTCCACCGCCGCCAACACCGGTTGCTGTGGATACGACGCTAACTCCGCCACCACCAGTGTTAAGCTGGTCTGACCATCCGCTGTTGGAGGACACCAACTCGTCGGGTAGATTGTCTTCCAGAAAGAATAGATCCGCTACATAAAAAATGTTGAATTAGTATACGTTCACATATTGTTTCTGTAAAATTCAATCGCTAGCCAATGCTGAAGAATACGTCTATTTAAAGGTATTTATAGCAGGAAATGAGTTGTCTAAAATATGTCCAGTACAAATCTGGCATTACCCAAGTAATCCTTGTATTTTATACTTTCAAATGTTGAATATACATAGACTGACAGACTCATTTTAAAAGTTTTGCTCTGCCAGGGAGCAAAAATACTAGAAATGAAAATATATTCAAATACCAATCTGGAGCTAACAATACATTTGTTAACACGTTCTTTAGCAAGAGTTTTAGCGATTCGGAGTTATTTAAACACTTACTTGGATCCATTTTGACCCGCTTTTGTGGCGGTTCGTCCAAATGATCGGCCATCATATATAATATTCGTTGCTAGCCTTGATTGGGCAGCAAAACGCGTCCTTGTGCAAATAAATATGTTTGTCTGCTATGATTGCTTTTAGCAGTAAGATAGAGTCCGTAAAAAATATAAAAAAATAACTCTGATTGACGACGAGTTGAGAGTTGATAGTGGGTATGAAAAAATATTTTTTTGATTGCTTGCGTGTGTGCTGCACAATTTGACAGTTTTCGCACGGATGTGTTTGATTTTTTACTTCTTTTGCTTTTCTTATTTTTTATAAATTTGAAATGTTGGCAGTCAACACTTGCTTAATGAATTGTTTTAATAAATTTTTGCATAAACTAGCGGGAGTTGTGCACAAATGCAACTCCTTTGTTATTGTTTCCGCTGCTTCTTCTTCTGTTTCTATCGTCTGCCGCTGCGACGAAGACGTCGTCGACGTCGTCCGCGCTATCGTCACCGCGACCGCGACCGTGCCGGCTGAGCACGTCGCTGATTCCGTTGGCTCGCCGTTGAGATCGTTGTTGCAGCTGCTCCTGCTACTACTGGCGTCCCATACGCCAGTAGACGTCGTTACTAGAGAACGCCTTTGATCCAGATGCACCACCTTCTGCCCGATCCTTAGATCCTTCTGCTGCTCCTGCTGCTGCTTGTTAATGCCGATGCTTGTAGTGTTGTTTGTCATACAGCAGCATGCGCACGAGTGCATTTTGTGGGTAGGCGCCAAATCCACCAAATTGGCCGAATTCAATAAATCGGCCTTGGTTAGGATTCGTAGTTGTTTCTATTTATATATCCTTCTGCAACAGCTGCTGCAAGTGAAATTTGAAGATAAAGAAGACGGCGTAAGAAGAAAGAGCACATTAAGCCAGCAAACAAATGCGTCCGATGTTGCATTTGCTCCTGCCGTTTTGTTTTGTTTTTGATTTTGTTATTTCTGCTGTAACATTTTACGGTCGTTTATTGTTGATGATTGCTTGTTTGGTTTTGTTTCTTTTCTCTTTATTCTTTAAACTTTTTATTGATGATGTTCATAACATTGTTATGTGGTGATAATTTAGTTATTGTTGTTGATCTAAAACGCTTTCACATGTCTGCACTGTTTTTGAGGTTGTCGATGTTGATGTTGTTATCGTGTTTACATTCGCTGTATTCAACATTGCACATAACTGTAAGAATATAACAAAGTAATCCTGTCGATCAGAGCACAAAACTAGACGTCCGCACACGCATAAATAAAATGACCTATAAGATAAATTCACAGTTGATACACAGTATCCACGAACATCAGTAAAAGACAAATTATTAGCATATTGCAAATGAGTTTTTATTTTCCCGAATGCGGCTGCTGTTGCCGCCTGATGACCAAAATCATCTCGCTGTTTTCTGTTTTTAGGTCTTGTTGTTAGTCGTAGTATTCGCCATCTCGCTGATATTTCTCCTCTATCGTCATCTCGCATACGTCTACGTGTTTCACTCTCACACATACAGATGTGTCATAATTAAATGTGCAAGTGTGTGCGCACTATTACTTAGCCAACACGCACGCACGAAATGGGCCAGCAGCGTGCACAAGTGCGGCAACCGCTTTAAAATTGCGCGCAAAAATTTTTTAACATCGAAATGAAAAGGGCTGTAGTACAAGCCTAAAATATGTACATGTTTACGTTAGACGGCCTGTAATTGAACACGACTCTGCATCGCACAATTGTTTAAAGTCATAGTTTGTATTTATTTTACTTCCGCATGTTGGCGGTGTCTCATCATACATGTGAACATCAGTTGCTTTCTGCGCCAACGATGAGTGGCGAGTAAATTGTCTGAATATACCAGTGACCCGCAGCACCAGCAGCTGAAGCTTTAAAGCTTTTTCGCGTACGAACGAATGCCGCTACGATTGCTGTTAGTTAGCTGATTATTTTAGCGAGTACATCGCAACACAGCAGTCGCTCAACGCACATGCACATAGACATATTATATACGTATATATATATATATATTTAAATGTGTGTGTTTAAATATAAATGCATATGTATGCATAGACGATTATTTTGCGTCTCGCCGGAGACGCGCGACGTTTTCACTGCACACATGTATAAAAATCAGCGAGACAATAATTGTAACGAGAAGAGAGCGAGAGCACACAATAAATGCTTGCTTTGGTATTGGTATTTTTCACACTGGTGTGCATACACACAGCACAGGCACTGCCAACGAGTGCGAGCAGCATTGGAAAAAGAAAGAAAAACAGACGACAGAAAATATATTCCTTTTTTTTTGTCGTTGCTCGTCCGTTTTCTTCTTCATGTCGTATCAAAGTTTTCTATTGCAGAAATTTTGTGTTGTAGGCGTATTTTTAATTTATAGCGTCGTGAAAAAAAATTATTAAATTTTTTGCACCAAATACGAAATTTGCAAAAATTGCGAAGAAAAATATAAAAAAATCGCAGCCAATTTTAAAACTTTGCGGAATTATTTTTAATTAATTTTTTTGCGGCACATTTAATTTTTAAATATTTTTTAGATTTTTATTTAATTTTGTATTTTTACCTAAAAATTTTCACATTTTTCGTTGATTTAAGAAAATTTTGACAAATTTTTTTGCAACACTAAAACAAAAATTTTCAGTCCGCTTGTGTTGCAGCAGAAAGTCAACTGATTTCGCGAACGAGTAGCAACAGAACTAGAAAGAAAGACCGAAGCTGAAACGACTGTGACTCCGTGTTGTGTGTTAGTGCCAGACGACGACTACAGCGACCAGTAACGCCAGCTAGTGGAGATACCGACGAGTAAGCGTACTCGACGGAGAGCAAGAGCGCACGTTTGCTCATTGAGAGAGTCCAAAGCGAAAGAGTGCGGTGCCATGCAAGTGTTTAAGCAATCGGCTGCTTGAGGTGACGTGCGCTAGTATATGTGTGAGAGAGCGTCACTAGATAACAAAACAACGAGTGACCGCAGTGTTGAATAGTGAGGAATGTGAATGTTCATGTTTTAGCCGTGGCGGCAACACTCAGCAGTCTCTGATTCGAAAATCAAAATACAGTGTCGTCGTATTAGGTAGCGTCACTATTGCTGTCCCTCTCTGGCAGCTCGGGAACCATTAGCAACTCAAGACACAAACAAATATAAAATAAATTTTTGAAAATTTTAATTTACGTAGAAAAACAGATTTCTAGTTGCGCCATACTATTTATTCGCTATTTTATACAACACACATAAGAATTGCAAGCACATAATAATTTATAATTTTATTGTTAAGTGGTTTCGCGCTGTTGCACACTCGCAATTATGTACGTATTTCAACACCGACGACATTAATACGACACAGATGTGAAAGAGATAAACAGAGTAAACACATATGGGAAATTTAAAAGGTGCAAACGGGACAAATAGTGATCAATCTCTCAACGAGATGTGCCAGCGAGTGCCAGTCTCTAATATGTGGTGGCATGAAATTCATTTGCTTCTAGGCATCTTAGAAGTAGCGATTGAACTAACTCTTAAGCGCATTAAAAGTAAATTGCAATTTGTAAATAATTTGCTGCCGGCCTGTTATTATTTTTATTCGGCCATTCGCTTAAGCGGCAGCATCCACCTACAAATTACATTTATTTACATATGCACACATACAGAGAGCATCACATTGACTGTAAATTGCGCCAATTTTCTTTTACAATTTCTATTAGGCTTCATATTTAATGAGGTAAATATTGTATATACTCGTACATTCATTGAACATCACTGTATGAAAAAGATAAGGCGATTTGTTTTCAGCAAGTGTTTCGTCCTCGTTTTAAAGAAAAACAAAATAAATATACCGTATATATAACAAAACAAGAGTGTAAACTTTAAATAACATGGAAAAAATCTATTCAGCGATTAGTGATGAGTGCGTGTATTTTCTTATTGTTTTATAAGTTCTGAAAAGGGCGACACAAATTATTTAAACACTGAAAAGCACACAAATTGCAATTTCCAATGGCCATTTAATAAAAATGCCACAATTGTTTATTACCAAGTTTTGTATTTAATGAGGAGAAAGTATTTGATAGAAAAAAGAAAGAAAGAAAATTATATTAATATACAAGACGAACATTGGAAGAAATTTTCTTTGAAAATTATATGTATTATAAAACAAATATGATTTTAAGGTTTTAGACTTCCAACAAGGCTGCAATTATATATATTATATATTTATATGTAATGTGATGAAGTAGAGATTTTTTAATAAAACAAATTCTGTAAACACTTAATTTAATTATTACTGATATATGATATATTTATATTTGTTCAAATTCTATGACAAGTAGAAAAAAACACTGAATTTAACAAAAAAAAATTATAATAAAATTTATTTAAACTGATGGAACTCAAAACTACACTGAGGTATGTCCATATATGAATGATTGTGTTATCACGTTATTAATAATTTTGTTTTCCAGGTGCCGGAGTTTGTATTGAAATTCACTGAAACAAAGTCGTTTTATTCACATCGGGAGAAATATTGGTTCGTCGAGGCATATAAAAAATCTTCCACATGGTTAAACAATATTAATCTTTATAATCTTTCTAAAAAAATAAAAAAATTTAATTTTTATAATCTCTTTAAATAATACTTTGTCGCGAACGACTAACCATCAACGAATATGCCAATCGGCATTTCGCATCTAATTTGAAACTTCTTTAAAGATCTTTGTTTGTGTTTAAAATTCAAAAATTTTGAAGTAAGACAACTCGGCTGTCTCTAAAGATCAAACTCAAATTTGGTTCAGGGCTTGGACAGCTTACGAATCAATGTATTATATAGAAAGATTAAAAGGCTATTCTCTGTGTATATATTTTAATTGGTATTTACTAAAAACACAATTTATTGAAAACGTTAAAGATTATACAAAAATTCGTGCGACAACCAATAAAGAGCAATATTTAGAAATTATAATTCTAAGACTCGCATTTATATATTTATGTTGATTATATTATGTGGCGTTTAGATCAAAAATAATTTAATCGTTTATAGTGCAACATATTTTAGAAACCGATACATTATTAAATATATTGTAGTGATTTGTTTTTCTAATTACATATATTTATTGAAAGTGTGTCTAATCTTTTTTATTTATGTCAGACGAACTGTGAAAACGTTTCAATCCTAAAGTCGACGCGTTTATATTAAGATTAATACAGGGGTTTAATTTTATGAAATTCTGTTCCAAATTTTTTATATACTAAATTTCTTAAAATTTAAATTTGTGCAATCCTCAAATGTAGAAAAATGTAAATAAAGATTTTCTATCATGTTGACTTCCTTCTACTTTGCTATTCCTTCCCATTACTGTTTTGTTATACTTACTTTCGGTTGTTAGTTTACTAGGATTGGAAAATATAGATGCCAGAATATATGCCAGGAAAACGGAATTTAATTTTGCATATAGTTCGATTTATGGGACATAGATCGTATCATTGTCAGATTGTTGTTGATATTATGACAACAGGTCTAAGTTAAAACAAATTTTATTTATAACTGCCATAGGAGGAGGTTTAATTTCTCTTGTTCCTATCCACATATAGATGCGTTTCTACATACAGATAAAGAAGCTCGGCTATGAGTGCTCAGCATATACACACGTATACATATCGTTCATACACTTTTGCTTAGTATATGCATCTGCACGCCCTTTAGATAGGGAGGGCTCTTATCTGTTCTTTCTTGGTCGAATGGTGTTTATCTTTCTTTCACTTCACAGATTTGTATGAATATTCTGGAGAAAATTAAAATGTTGGAAGCCATTCCAATTGCATGAATTACATACATACATAGCTACTTCAGTAAAACAAGCGCTCATGAAATCCACATATGTATATTACATTTACAAGCGTCCAGAAAGACGAATTGCAGACTTTCATTTGCATTTGAGTAGCCATACATAGATAAACCAACAATAATGTGTTTTCAAAGAATTGTCTGTACCCATATGCAAAAAAAATTTCTGCATTGAATGCGTATAATTTCATGAGATTCCATGCTGCACTGATTTTCGATATCGATAAAAAATCAATGAATCGTTTAGCATAGCTAATTGAAGGGCCGCCAGAGGGCTTTCCTTAAAATCAGCGTGTGTCCAAATAAATTCACTTGGAATTAAAGGTTTGAAAATAGTCTCAAAATGGTTCTTACATACATTTAACATTGGATCATTGCTGATAGATGTCGCTTAAAAATGTAACATAGTAATCATATTAATTTGAATAGCCAGTAGCGCTTCACAACGAACAAATAAAACCAAAAGTTACGATTCTTTGTACATTGGTCAAATTTATTTATTCATGCATACGATAACTAAAAATATGTGTTAGTTTACTAACTATTTTATGCAGCAACTTTAAATAATGGATCCGTTTAAAAATAAAGAATTAATTCAAATATGTATTTTTGTCTAGCGCCATCTATGGTCACGACATGCTAAGTGCTAAGAGAACGTTATGTGCTGTCATAGCACTCAACTTTTGTGCGTTATTAAATATTGTACAGAAGTATGCTTTATAAATATTTTGAACATGCCAGGAAATAGTTTTTTTTTTTTATTATTCCCTGAAACCATTACAAATGCTTAAACGAGGTATATTTTTTTGTGACAATGTATGTATGCACTGCACGGGGTCAGGGTATTCCCTATTCGAGCAGTCTTCACTAGATTTTTTTTTACTAGTTTATTAAGTCTTCCATTTTCAATGGGTTTAGGGTATAATAAGGCAAAACCGGGCAGTCAACAAAAAATATTAAAAACGCATATCTGGAAGAAATCAAAGAAGGTACTTTTTAGTACACATTTAACTTTAAATCTAAATATTAATAAAAAACATGTTGCATTATTATTTTTTTATATATTTTTTTATAGATTCTTTTATTAAAATATACAAATATAAATAAAATTTACTATACTTGAGTACACAAAATCACTTGAGCTAGGCGTATAATATCATGTAAGACCAAAGGCCGATCATTGAGTACATTTACAACGTGTGCATTCCAATAAAGATCAAATAAAATTTAAAAAATGCTAATTTAATTTATAATATTGTATGTATTATATAACCTTTGATAAACGAGACACATATTTTGCAAACATCAGATTTTTACTTTTCGCTATTTTTGAGGATATATTTATTTTTGAAGATAGAAAGTTAAGCTTCGAAACATCAGCAGTAAAATGTAATTAACATGTTCCAAAAATTTCATTTAGATATAACTTTAAAAATTATAGTCGCTAGCGGCGTGCATTTTCATTGGTGCAGAGTATCTCTTAGTCGAGCACACTCGACTTAAGTTTTCTTACTTGTTAATTTCTGGAAATATGTACAACAATTGCTTTTCAAATCATAAAGTCTTATATATTTAATATCTTGTCCACATATGTTGAAAACTGTTAAAAATTTATATAAAATATGCTGTCTGTACCGTCCATATGCCTGTGTGTATGAACGCGTCGATCTCAGCAAATATAAGAGCTAGATCCTTGAAAATTTGTGTGTAGGCTTTCCTATAGATCAATTCTCGATAACTCTTTTTGTTTGCTTGTTATCGATAACACGTTTTGGTTTTTTGAGCATATCTCCTACATCTTAAGACCTGGAAGTATCAGACTTACTGTCTACATATACAGCTTAGAGAGACACAAATATGTAGCATACTTCAGATTTTTTTTATCTCCCCACATTCCCCCACTAATGAGAAAAACCAATTTTGAAAAATATATATATAGAAAGTTGCGCATCGAAATATGTATATACGAGTTTTAGTGTAATTAATATATTTAAAAAAATTCAATTTTAGTCTCTAGCGGCCTACGTGTGTATATGTGTGCACGCGGTTCAGGGAATCTCTTAGTCAAGTACATTCGACTAGAGTTTTCTTACTAGTTTAATTCTACCGTAATTAAAACTGAGCGGAGCTGCTATGATTCTCTCTTTTTAAGGCCCGGGCCTAGGAATGAATTAATAATTTCGGTGTTCATGCGGGTTTTAAAAGAATATATTCAAATTCTGAATATTTATATGTTTATGAGGTCTTTAAATGAGTATATTTTAATTTTGAAGATTGTAAAAGGTACTTAGGAGAAATTTGGAATCTCTACTCGTATAGTCCTTCTGTTATATTAAAAAAGTAATACCAAAAGTTCAGATCGCAAAATCGCAAAATCGCAAAATCGCAAAATCGCAAAATCGCAAAATTGCAAAATCGAATTTTAATGGAATTAAGGAAAAGCGACGGGAAATAATTATTAAAAAACATCATTTAAAAATAGTTTTAACCTTGATTATGAAGTTTTGTAGTTTGAAGTTTCTATCTTAACTGATGAATTAGTAATTCCAATATTAACATCGATTATATAATCTGTATAAGAAATGTTTAGTGAATAAGTTATTCCTCATTTTACGGCTTTAAGTAATCCACTATTACGAGCATTACCTTGAACTTGAACCGTTATGCGGCAATAGACGTACGCAATGAAAGGGGAAGCGCACAAAAGGCACACAAACACACAAACACACAAACTCACACACACGCACTAGCTGGTCGGCAGGTTCTAACGTAGTCAATCGATAAAAAGAACAACGGCGGCTTGCAATTTGTAGTTCGAGCAATTATTGTGGCATTGTCTGTGTGCTCCCTTTTCGCATGGCTTTGTCGCCCGGCTTGGCTTCATCTGCCGGTCGTCCCACTTGTTATTTCGCAAAAGGAAAAACAATTTTCACATCGCCTGTGGCACTGCTCCCATTGCCACCACTGCCACCACTGCCACCACTTGCACCACTTGCACCACTGCCACCGTTTCGGTGCCGCACAAACATCGCAACAGCGCAGCGGGGCGTGCGGTGCAAGATGATAGGAGCCGTCCACTGCGGGGCGCCTAACTGATTATCATTTCGACACCCAATTTCTGGGCAGCGGCGGCGTTTATTCTCCTTCTGTTCTTCTCATCTCTCCCTTTTCTTCTTGCCGGTTTCGAACCGTGATCTATTGGCCCTGCAACTAGATGATCAAATACACGCGACTCAGTCTTAATATTTTTGTCAAGTGGTTTCCAGGAATGTGTTAGAAACTTCTTGTTTCGGCACTCTCGACCGGCACGGCTGTAAATTAACGCTATTGACATTTTTAGTGTAAAATGCGCATGCTCCGAATCTGAGACCGAAAGCCGAGGCCCAAATGATACTGAGACCTGCACCCGAACCCGGCCCCAGACCGGGACTAACTGCTGTCTTATAATTTGTTCGCGGTTTCTGTTACATCGGTACGCACTTGTACCCTTAACCATAACCGCAAAGGCTCAGTTAAAAAGAAGATTGTCGAAAATCTTTATTTATTGCAGATAGTAATTAAAACCTATTGTCTTTCGTTTGGTCGGCGAACTCTGTTCCACTTTTTTGCATTGCAGTCGATTGATCACAGATTTCCAACAAAGTTCTCTCCTATATTAGAAGTCACGACCCGGGATCTTGAGTTTATGGCATCTGGTATCTGGCCGTCGCTGGAAGAAAATATGCAAGGGCGGCGAAACATACTTTGATTCATCTCATCAGCAAGTCAAATATTATGTAATGAGCTATCAGGTAGCTCACAGCGCTGCCCGGCGGCGAGATACCCAGCACTAATATACCCAGTAGCAGTTTTGGAAATTAGCAGGTAGTCCAAAGCTGTTCTCGACTATATAAATATAAATACATCAATAAAATAATATAATATATATAAATTTTTATATGTAAATGCGACACGACTAAGATATACCCTGAATCCAGCATCAGCTGTAATAAATTAGCAGGTGGTTTGCATCGCTGCCTGACTGAGGATATCGACTACTAGACATATTATATCAACAGGTGTGTAGATTAATTTAAGCCTATGAGAGGCCTCTGAGATACTATAATGAGTAGACAGGAGAGAGTTGCCCGAATGCGAGATACCCAGCAGCAATACTTGCAGTACAAACTATAATTAACAGATACAAAGCGCTCTTCGACAAATATGAATACATAAATTTATGATATAAATACAGCCTTATTACGATTACGATTACCTACCACCAATATTAAGTTAAGGATTGGTTTTAGAAATGGAAGTTGCATCTTTAGCTTTTTAGCTTCAAACTGATTTTTTTTTCAATAACGTATTTTTTTTTATTAGTAATAAGTATGAAAGTATTGAAAAATAAAATATTACACAGTACAGTGATTTAATATCATTTAATTCATATTAGATAAAGTGTTTAATGTTTTTTTTTTTTTAATTTTTAAGTTATATATTTCCTGTTAAATTTGCTTATCTTGGTGGAAACTTATCTTATTATTATTATTATAATTCCATTATTATTTTGACATTAATTCTGTTCCATTTTTTAGCCACTTCTATTTAAATTGAGCCCATAAGCAAAATCTAAAAATAATATTAATAATATTAAATAATCAATTAAAACTAATTTTAATAACATTTAATTCATATTAGATAAAGTGTTTAATGTTTTTTTTATTATTATTTTTTTTTTTTAATTTTTAAGTTATATTTGGTTATCTTGGTGGAAACTTATTATTATTATTATTCCATTATAATTTTTTATTATTATTTTGATATTAATTCTGTTCCATTTTTTAGCCACTTCTATTTAAATTGAGCCCATAAGCAAAATCTAAAAATAATATTCATGATAGCTTTATAGATAATCTACATTTGTTTTCCAATAAATCTCAATTAAAACTAATTTGCAGTTGAGTCTGTTGTGTAATTGCGTTTAATGGGATGGAATCAAGTCGAGAAATCGAAATAGTTTGTTTTTATAAAAATTCAAATTCAAATTCAAATTCAAATTCTAATATGGTTACAAACTTTTTAGTTTAAAATATAATTTTGACAGACTATTACTTATACTTTCCATGCAGAGTATCTTTTAGCTGTGCACGCCTTTTGCATTAAATCAATATAATGTAAACAATTTGTAAACGGTATTTCTTAGCCAAGCACTCACTTCTGGCGCTTTTTTTGGGTTTTTTATTAGTCGCTACAAATCGGGTATAACATGAGAATATATTTGTCTCAAAATGCACCTGTTCGATTCTTAGACTTGTGTTTATTTGTAGGTCTTAGGGCTTGTACGTAACATTAACATTGACTTCTACTTAAATATTTTGTGCACAAACAACAGTCACAGCATCCTAAAGGCAGGTAAGCGTACGGTTCGCATTTGAAACTTCTGTGTTTGATATCAAATAGAGACTTAGTACTCCAGGTAAGGTGCACCAGATATATACATACATATGTACATATGTACATATGTATAATAACACTTTCGTTCTGCCGAAGGAATTGTCTGTCCGGGATCGGGATCGGGATCGGGATTTGGTGATTTGGTGTTTGGATGTGTGTATGCTGACTTTAGGGCTCAAAGGCAATTGGCGAAAAAACCACTAGATTTACCCTGTAATCCCGGAAAGTCTACAGCAGAGCGGGCAAAATATTTGCAGACAGTGAAAGGATTAAAATGTGAAATCCCATAAATCCAATTTACATAAAGCTGCATATCGGGCATCAGTTTACAGTGGGAAGGGTAACGGAACGGGTTAGGGTTAGGGTTAGGGTTAGGATTTAGGAGACTAACCGTTGAGCGTGTAAAACAAATTTAATAAAACTTCAAAAAAGGCGTGGCCGGTGTTACCTGATATGTTGTTGTCCTGGCTGCTGTTGCTGACACTCATCGAAGAGGGGTGACGGCTGATGTACAACCTTGCCTGCGGATTACCGCAGATCCTTAAATCCTTTGACTTTTCCTGCTAAGCGATCATAAAACGTGGGTTATGCATTTATGGCCCCAGCTACCACCCACCCACCTACCGTACCTATCGCTCTGCCTCGTCACAGTCCAGCCAACATTTCGAACCTAGCTGGGTGCGGTTTAATCCGAGACCACCAAAGAGATCATGGCGCACTCATTTAATCTGCTCGGTTGGGTGCAAATTGTTTCTTAAGCGGGTAGCCGAGGATCGTGCTTAGCGCGCACCTCTTACTGCTTACTAGGTTAGCGGATAATCCTTGCCACTGTTACTAGCCAGGATTAGCATATCATTTTGACGGAAATCCTAGTAGACCAGACAGTAGCTTTGTTGGTTTGTTTGCATGTTGTTGGTAATCGTGGAAAAGTCAAAGGCAAAAGCCAAAGAGAGAAGAACAAGAGCAAGAACAAGAACTTGCACTACCTGTTTAATCACTACCTGGCTGTCAGATTGAGTTTTATACCCTCCGTGAACTCTTTTCTGCAGGCAAATCAATCCGGGACCCCTTTCTGAAACCGGCTCAAGTTCTTCCTCTGGCTTAAAGTGTGATGTTTGGTGGGCATGTTCTGCTAATCAATTGATTAGCCCAGCGTTGGGGATTGGGAAGGGAGTGATCCGCTAAATCCTTACAACACTTTGCGAAAGACAGGTATTTCACACAGATGTCAATATACATTTGTCGGCAACTGTGTGAAGCATAGAAGAAAAGAAAAGAATAATTGGCAAGAAAAACTAGCTAAGGAGCACGAATGCAACATTTTGATTAATAATAAATAAAACGTAAACTTGCTTTATTCAAAATTTATCGAATAGGAGTAACCTTATACTTAGATCAATTACAAATAATCTCTTAGTCCGTTATACTTGGTTCTATCCCAAAGACTGTTAAATACGTTACACCTAGTGTTCTCTTTTAGATTTGGTTGTGTTTAACCTTCTTAAAAAAAAATTGCCTTATTTCGGTCGATTTATATCGATTTTTATAACAATAATTGTCGAATTATGAACAGTCGCATTTTTTTCTGAGATTTTAAAGGATATAATAATCAATTGAAGACATTTTTGCTTACTTTTAATAAATCATTTCTAAATATGGGCTGTATTAAATGAATTATGAGTAAATCTTGTTTTCGTTCCTGTTTACATAAGAAATATAAATATGGCTATATGTATGTGACGAGATACATATATTAACCATTTTGAAGTAACAAATTATTAAAGGCTACACATGCAAATTTTTATATATCAGATTTGAGTATGAATATAAAAACTATTCTTGCTATTGAAACACATTGCATCTAAATGAGTAAGTAATAGAAATAAATAATTTCTTGGATTTTAGTCAGATTTATTAATTTAGTACTTTTTAAATATTCGTTAATATGAATCGTTCAAAGAGATGCAAATCAAGAACATTTAATTTAATTTTGAATGCCCCATAAAAAGGATGTCTAGTAGCTTAAGAATTAAAAGTATAAGTATGTATTTTTTTTATAAAAGTTTTAGGGTAGAAGAAGAGATAAAAGACAGTTCATCTAAAAATTTGGCCCAAAGGGAATCTTTAGTTGGGTCGAATTACAAATGCAAATGGTGCCGATGCTAATTTATTTATATATGCAAATTTTCAGTTCAAATCTTATGAATGTATGTTGCTATATAATCGATTCTGTAGTTTTTCTAAATGTGAGTATTAGTTTATGATCAGCTCCAATTAATAGAAGATATAAAAAGGAGCGGAAGATCAGAGTAAGAAGAAGTTTTGACTATACAGAAGGATTCTTTGATTATAAAAATAAGGAAAATAATGAAATATGGTATATATGATAATAAACCGTGTAAATGATATTATTTCTTTCTCTTAATCGAGCCCACAAAAATAAGTGTTTGTTTTTGTCTCTCCAGGAATCGAAATTAATTAATTTTGACAGGAGGAAATATTTGATTTGCACAAACAAAGTCTGAGGTCGCGCAACAAGAGCGATTCGCCCAAGCAAATGGGACTTGAAAGAAAGCATTGCGATTAATGCCATGTGCACAAACACTCAGAAACTCGCACACACAGATGGGCATATGTGTGTATGTAGAGGCAAACACGCGTGTATGCGTGTGAGGGCAGTTAGAGCAAGAGCGCTAAAGCAGCTCTGCCGACATCGTCGACGTTGTTCTTGTCGCTGTGCTCTGCTCTGGTGTTTGGGTAACGCCCCTTTAAATACAGTTATTTCATTGGGCCGCGACCACAAATTTATTAGTTTTTATTGTTATTGTATTGATATTTGAATTATGCGCGCCGCATTGAGACTTTTCCCTTGGGCTTTTACACTGAGACTTATTGCATTAGTATGTGTGTGAATATGCATATATGTACATGTGTCTGTGTATATGCTTCTGAAGATTTTTGCCCTCTTTAATCTGTTTTTTTTGTTGTTTTTATTTTTCATTGGTACACGATAAAAGAATATGAATATTAAATGTAGCGTGAACAAATTTTACTGTCTTTTATTGTATTTCGACTATAATTAATTTCTATTCATTTTTGTAAATTTAAGTATTTAGAATAAAAACTTTAAATATTTATTTAATATAAGATATTTGATTTGTATGTGTATGTGTAAGTACGTGATAATAAATGATGACTAACTAATTATTGCAAAGATTAAAATTTTTCTATACCTATGATCTAAAATCAAAGCTGATTTTGCTATTCAGCAAAGACTTTTATTTAGCTAAAGTTTTACTTGGCAAGAATGTGTATGTGTATACATATTAATACATATACTACTTTTAGTAGTTTTCTCAAGTTCAAAGGGTGTGCTTGATAAAAGGACGAGCAACTTAAATTTGTAAAGTACATATGTACGGATGCGTATACATAGGTAGATATGTATTGAATGGTCTGCTTACCTATATACTGATATATAGCATCATAAGTACGACCAGGGTGAAGAAGTATGAGCTGTTCAAGCAAAAATACTTATGAGTAAGGCTCGCCCAATTGCTTTGACACACAAACCCACACATAGAAATTAAAACAAAACGCCTATACGGGCTGTATAACTAACAACAACATTGCAATGCACACACGTATACACATACACAGAGGCAGACGCACACACACAGAGAGCCATGAGAAGAGTGTGCGCGCGAATGCGAACGAGGGAGCGAGCGAGATGAAGAGCAAATGCTAAGGCGATGGATTCAGCGGGCAAGCGCGGAGGTAACAACCACCAACAAGGAGAAGGCGCATGTTGCTGCTGATAGAAGAGCACAGCACGAGTCTCTGCTGGCGTCGCTGTCGCTGCCTGCTGCCGTCATCACTGATTCGTTTTGTACGTTGTTAGACTCTCTCGCTGCGTTTTGAATTCAGTCGACAACGATAATTACCGGTGGTTGTATCTCGAGCGCTGCGACTGAGGCCAAGAAGAACGAACTGACCAACAACCAACGAAGCCCGCGCTCGCGTTTCTGCCTATCAACCAAAATACGAACGCTAGCAGCAACAACGAACTACAGTTTCACCAATTGTGTGTGAATAGTGTGTACGAAATATAACGAAACAAAATTCGAATTTGTTGTGCCAGGTTACTTTACTTGTGGTTGCCACTGAGCGAAAATTATTATTGACTAAAGCGTTGACTTCGATGTCAGCGTACTGTGCAATTATTAAAGAGAAAACAACGACACCAACAACAAAAATAATAATAATAATAATAACAATAACAACAACAACACTATCAGTAGAATTATAAGTGGTAGTAGAAGTAGCTGCGTCAACGGCAGCAACAGTAACACCAACAGCAACACCAACATCAACACCAACACCAACATCAACGGCAACAGCAACAGCAACAGCAACAAGAACAAGAACAAAAGCAGCAACAAATTACTGCAGAGTTGGCGATCAGCGGTTTCAGGCTATAATTATTTGAACGCATACGCGCATGTTGTACACCATATAAAACAATTCAAGTGAAAAGCGTGCCATAATTATAACAAGAGCTGCAGCATCAGAAGCAAAACGAGGGCGCTCTAATAACAATAATCAAAAACGCAAACAAAATCAATAAGCGGCAATGTGCGAAAATTGCTAACACACAAAACAAAAAAAAAGAAAAACATAACAAAACAAAACAAAACAAAAACAAAAACAACAACGAAATAAAAACAAAAATCAAAATACATCAGCAACATCAGCAACATCAGCAGTCAGCGAAATCAGCAACACCAATAACGACAGCAGCCATTAAAATTGCCAACATGATTGACGCCACCTGCAATTATTTGAATCCCTACACACTGTCTCAGCCAACAGCCGTGCAGCAGCAGCAGCAGCAACAGCAACAACAGCAGCAACAGCAACTGCAAATTCAACAGCAACAACAACAGCAACAGCAGCAGCAGCAACAGCAGCAGCAGCAGCAGCAGCAACAACAACAACAGGAGCAACAGCAACCAAGTCATGATTTCATTAGCGCCACATTGCTGTCCGCCTCCACGTCCACCTCCAACTGTGACTCCAATGCCTCCTCTCCGTTGGCGTTCTACGGAAAACAGGGAAATGCATCACCAACAGTTTCCGCAGCCACATCGCACCAAGTGGTGCCGCCAATGAAATTGGAAATGCAATATCCGCCGCAGGCATCATCTACTGGCAGTGCATCGCCTAACTCCAGTATATCGCAATCGGCAGCTTCCTCGGCATCGGTGTCGCCCAGCATTTTCCCATCTCCGGCGCAGTCCTTTGCATCGATATCCACTAGTCCGCCGGCCGCAGGCGGCACCTCCTCGGCCGCAGCTGCAGCGGTGGCTGCGGCAGCTGCTGCTGACTTGGGGGCCGCGGCAGTGGCCAGCGCCGCCTACGGCTGGAATACGGCTGCATACACAGCGCTGCCAACAAGGTGGGTTCTCCCATTCCGTACTTTGTGCGCCTATCTATCCTACCTATCCATATATCTGTTACACATTCCTTTGCCCACTTATCGATTTCATATTTTGCATATTTCCCGAGATTAACAGGCTCTAATTTGTTACCTCCGTTGTTTTTATTTCGATTCCAGAACTCAATTTCCGTATGCGCAATACGCAACATATGGAAATGTGGCATCAGTGGGCGTTGCAGCATCGGCATCGGCCGCTTGGTTCTCCCACCAGGAGCGCTTGTACCAGCCCTGGTCATCACAAAGCTATCCGAGCTTTAACTTTGACGACATCGCCTTCCAGACCCAGCTTCAGCGTCGCTCCGTTCGTTGCACCTGCCCCAACTGCACCAACGAAATGAGCGGCTTGCCACCGATCGTTGGTCCCGATGAGCGCGGACGCAAGCAGCACATTTGCCACATTCCCGGCTGTGAGCGACTGTACGGCAAAGCCTCGCATCTGAAGACCCATTTGCGCTGGCACACAGGCGAGCGTCCGTTCCTGTGCCTCACCTGCGGTAAGCGCTTCTCGCGTTCCGATGAGCTGCAGCGCCATGGACGCACGCACACCAACTATCGGCCATACGCATGCCCCATCTGCTCCAAGAAGTTCTCCCGCAGCGACCACCTCAGCAAGCACAAGAAAACGCACTTCAAGGACAAGAAAACGAAAAAGGCTTTGACCGCCGAGGCCAAGGAGCAGGCGGCGGCCATCAAGCAGGAGAAGTCCGAAAAGGCGCTGACCGGCAAGAAGGCGGTCAAGAGCACAGCTGTGACAGCCTCAATGCTCGGTGGCGGCATGCAGTTCAAGCAGGAGCTGCCGGAGCCATCCTATGCACCCTATGCGAATCTCAATCAACAATCGGCGGCGGCTTCGGCTTCGGCAGCGGCAGCGGCAGCAGCAGTTGCAGCCACTTCTCTGCCACCACCACCGCCCCTATTCCAGCCGCAGAGCGATCTCTCGGCCGTGTCCAACAGCAGTAGCAGCACCAGCACCAGCAGCTATGAGCCCTGGTGCACCACCAGCAGCAGGAGCAACAGCAACAGCAACAACAACAGCCACAGCAATAATCGTGCCATGGAACACAACCAAACTACCTCAGCGAATGCCAGATCCACGTCGGGAAGCGCACCCACTATTGCCAGCAGCAGCCAGACGCAGCACTATGCGGCGCTTGCCATGCAGAGCGAGTCCCAGCTGGCATCGGAGTACGGATTAACCATGTCCGGACTGGCCAGCGGCGCCAGCGATAGCAGCAGCAGCTGTAATAATTTAAATAGCGGTTACTCCGGCCTCGTTGCTCCCATGAAGACTGACTACGTCGGTAACTATCCGGCGGAGTTTCCCAGCGGCTCTGGCTACAGCTATGCCCATCATCATGTCGCTCATGCCCACGCCCACGCCCATGCCCACGCCCACAACCATCATCACCATCATTATCACAATGCGTGGACCGCCGCTTATCATCCGCATGCCACGGCTTAGACTAATCCGTATAGCGGATGGGTAACTTAATTAATCCTTGTTGTTGTTGGATAATTGTGAAAATTAAAATCGACAGAATAAGATATTTTTTTAATATTTTTTTTTTTTTGCATAGTGTGAAGTATTAACGCCAGCCATAATCTTGCATATATATTAATGAATGCAACACCCTAAGAACTCATTCTAATCAATGCCCAAACGTAAGCCGATGTCCTTTAGTGTTTGTCTTTTTAGTGACCTAAATTGTTGTTGTTAAGCATATAATAAATAATTAACATATTTATGTATAGGCACATAGGCATACATATATAAATTAACAAAGCATCAAATTCAATAATAAACGTAAGATACATTTTTTTTTTCATAGGCTAAGAGATATTTTTTTTGCATGTATGTACATATTCATCGATAATCCTATACTAAAACATATACTTGAATTATTTGTTAACTGTCTTTAAGATAAAGAAAAACATATGAAAAAGACACACACGGAATACCGTAATAAAAAAATTTGTTTGAAAGTGGAATTTATTTGTGTCCTGGAAATTGGGTTTACGAACGAAAAAAAAGAAAAAATAACATTTTTCTTGAGAATATTGAATTGCAATTGGGGAAAATATCTTGAAAATATATACATTTTTCATACACACAATTCAAGTGTACATTTATCCAATTTTTAGGGTGTATATCAAGAATTTAGCAAGGTAAAATGATATTGATAAGTGTTAGTTATCTAGCTTAAAAGGTTGTTCCAGATTCTGTTAGGCAATTGGTCAGTAAATAGGAATTTAATGATCAATGTTTTAAGTGATCAACGCAAAAAGTCAGATATGAGAAAGTCGATTTTGAAACTGGGCATATATTACTGATTTTATGCCTTCAAACTTAAATATATATACATTTTTTGGTTTAACTATAGTATGTATTAAAAGTGTGAATTTTTTGTAGAGACCTTCACAAATTTTACCATATAGTTATACACACAAGGTAATTTTTTAGCGTTATAAGAAATAAATTCGAAGCATAAGTCAATGCGTGTATCTGAGAAAGTAAGACTATGCTATAACTATCTATGAGGTTTTTATATTGGCCGATACCTGTCCAAATTTATTTCTGCTTACAGGCAATATACTTCTATGCATACAAGTTCCTTGACTATAATAATTTATACATATATCTGTATAATACTGTTGTCCAAATTTAACTACTTTTCACTTTCGTATATCTTTTAGGCATATTTTATCATATTTTATTTTAAAAGTACAACTTTAATGGGTTCTATTGTCTTGTGGATACGTAGCATGTAGCACAGTCCCTTAATTATTGGATAAAATAGGAAATTAGGTGCTTCTCTCTAACCAGGAAAAAAGTGAAAAGCAATAAATAATAAACAGAGCTAAATATAAATCTATACTTGGCTTATATCGATGCAATATATATGTATACCACATAACCAGGCTAATTAGTTGGGCAACCGTTAAGTATCCCCCAATAGCCGGAAAGAGTTACGTATTCGCAATCAAGTAATGTAAAAGTAGCATTTAAGGCATCCGTGTGAATGACTAACTTAAGTTTTGTATATGTTGGATTGTTGCCCATGGTTTTTACTAATGCTAAGATTTAGACTAACTATCACATAACCCAGACAGTGTGAAAGAGAGGTAAACGAGCTGTCAGGGGAATAATAAATCATAAACAAAATTATTATTTGTTAAGCCATTAGCTGAACAAAACAGAAAGTGGGATCCCAAAAAAAAAAAAAGCAAAGCTTTACAACTCGAAACTCAAGTTAAAAAACAAGACATCTGTTATAGGTATATATTATATATGATCATGTTCAAATATCAAACTGTTTTATGAATATTCCATTGGGGGATATTAAAAGTACAACAAAATGTTATCGTAACTTATTTGGAGCTTCTATAAAATGATACCCATTAATTGCAAAGAATTTAACTCGATAAATGAAAAACTTTTCTACAAAAAAATGTTATCCACAATGTTCTACAACGGCTTAAGAAAGTGGTTTGGGTTAATTAATTATGATATAACGGGGTTTTCAATGTTTAAGGTCGTAAAAGACAGAGATATCGAAATGGTGCACAGATAATTGATTAGTTAGACAGCCTGCAACATACTCCTTTTATTTTATAATCTGGTAAAACATCCAATAATATTATAATATACCAATTAAATTGTTTATATATGTATCTCCTTTCACTTAATCAATGAATTATCCAGTTTATATTATTATGTATGAACCGTACTGCAGGACTAAAAACTTTGTCCTTTCATAATACTGACTGCACAACACTCTGTTAATGAATTATTACAAGTCTGTCTGACTCATTCGCTGTCTTTGTTTTCGAACCAAAATCAGCTTTTCACAGCAGGTCATAAACTGTAGAGTTCAGCCTTAAAACTTTGGGAGTAATAGATTTTCTCAGCTAGTGGGCGTGGCCAAACAATTTTAACACTTTATGTGACTAGGGCATATTTATGAGCGGCGATAAAAAGAGCGTTAATACGAGTTCGAACACATCTTGAAAACTAATATAGGCACTTTTATTTTTCGTGTCGAACCGCGTATATAAATAAACTATCGGTGATATTCATATTTTACAAGCAATCTATCATGTTTCCGATTCGTTGGTCTGAATATCAAGTGGCAGTTGCATAAGATGCGAGAACCTTCCCGGAATTTGGCGCTAACTGACACCACCTTGGAACCACTTAAAGGACACTCAGAGGCTGTCAAGGTGCCCTTGAAGACATTGTCACACGTATTTAGCAAACAGGAGCACAGTCCTGCGTACGAGCGCAGCATCAGTTGGTTTGGTCCATGGGTAAGTGGGAGAGAAATTTGGTCTTGTAAGCGAAAAAACCGCACCGAATGTCCGTGACACGTTTGTTCAAGTGGAGGGACTAAGGATTCACTCCGATTGCTCTAATTTTAATCAAAATTATGAATAATATAAATGTTATACAACCACTTGACAGTTGCCCGGCCCGGCCCGGCCCGGCTCTTTGTGTTTCATCTTTCACAAGCCCGAACCGCCCTTTTCCACAGAATCCGGTTTGAAGTTACAGTCCGTACCAGTCCTCTGATCCTGACGATCCTTAACCACTTCAACCTGCAGCATTAGGACTCTGCACATTTAGTTCGGATTATCGCTGCTTAGGCCACTGAGCACTTCTATCCCTACACCCATTAAAAGTGTGTTAGAGCGGGTATTCCAGTTTTCATGAAACAACATTACATTGATGATTGAAGCCTGGGACTTGAGCCCGGACCCTCGTTGACCTTTTAGTGTAAATAACTGATTTAATGGGGAAAGAAAAGAGTCTGTTCCAGATATCTGCTCGTTCTTGTA
Source organism: Drosophila pseudotalamancana (assembly GCA_037075185.1). NCBI lineage: Eukaryota > Metazoa > Arthropoda > Insecta > Diptera > Drosophilidae > Drosophila > Drosophila pseudotalamancana. The sequence continues at coordinate 110,622 of JBAMCK010000618.1, read as the reverse complement.
ATATTAATACAAATCTATGGATTATTCCAGTTTTTATATTGACTTTTAAATACCGATTAAAAACTGATTAAATCTGTGAAGATCGCTTGATAATAATGCATTTCTTATAGACTGTAAGAAGAAAAGGAAGAAGAAGTGTATATAGAAACAATAATAGCATCTGGGCGCTAGACATAAGGTATCTTCCGGTCGGATACTCGCGATGACAGACCTTCTGTTGCTTACTTGTTTTTTGGTTGGGGGTTTTTTAGGTGGGCGTGCATGACATGGTCATCGGTAATTATTTATTTTTGTTCGTTTTCGTTTTGTTTCTGTTGTTGTTCTTGTTGTTGTTGCTTGTCTTGTGGCTCTTTTGCTGTTGACTTTTGTTGTTGTTGGTCGTTTGTTCATTACAAAATTGTTGCAGCATTTTGTTCAGTTTGCTTAAGGTATACTTTCGTGCCTTCTTGCCTCGGCCTAGGCTCCTACAAGCCGCAAACTTTGGCTTGGGATCTGGCTAAAAAAAATAGTTTAGCCAAAGTCATGGGATCGGCACTTTCATATTAATGTGTGTTCAGAAATGTTATGTAACCAGAATCATTGTTTGATGTGTAAGCCTTCTAAAAATCTCTTTGAATACACATTTGTTTTACTTAATTAATGGTTTAAAAATGTGAAAGCTTTCGTGCAAATTTATGTCGAACATGGACATAGGAATGATGTACATATGTATACGTATGATGTTGTATATGCTCTCAGCTTATATGAAGACTCTATAACGCATCATATATTAACTAGAAATGTCCAATTATTGTACTATATGTGTATTTTTTTTTTCTTAATTTGTCTCTTTCTCTGATCCCATCAAGCGAGCTTCATTCATCGTTAATTTCCTCAAAATCCATATATATCAAGGAAGTAAGAAAATTAAAATTTGAATAGGTTTTGAGTTGGTCTGTAGTATATTCGTATCTCTCAGATCTTTTGCTTTGGAACTGAATGTATTGCAAATATTTTTTTTGTTATTGTTAGGTTTGTTTATTATACCTGGTATATTTGTATATTCAAGGTTTTAGATAGTCACAGGTAATGCTGGAAAATCGGTATGGGGTAAACTTTTTGTCGAATTATATAATTTCTATTGCTTTGGAGTAGCCGTCTACACTCTGCTCATTTAGTATGTAGAAATACACTATTGAAGGGCTTCAATCAATCCACCTATGTGAGCGGTTTTCCGCTCTCAAGTACGTGACTCAATCAATGTCTCGTACATTTAAGCGTAACAGTCACACTTAAATTCGAAGGATGTATGTATTAGGGGGATTCGCCTGCTTAAGTGGCCAATTGACCAATAACAACAACATCTCCATCGGCTAGACAGTAAATGTTTCATTGTTGACATCTGTGGCATACAAATTAAAATATTTTGTGCCGCTAGGTATTGTGGAATTACATTGTACGGAGCATGGCGCAAGAGCCTAACAACAACAACAACAACAGCGACAGCAGCAGCAGCAGCAGCAGCAGCAGCTAAAGAAAAGTGTGACATATGTGCAGTCAATAAATTTTCCGCTTTTCATGCTGACAGCACATAAAAAGGAACAGGACCAAAAGGACGAGCGCCGCTAATGGCCCCACAATGAGTTGGCACCTTTTGGCCACTGCTTCGTAATTCGAGAAAAAATGTATATGCATGCATGTATTTGTGTGTGTGTGTATTCGTGCAGGACTCTGTGTTGGCGATTTGCGTTGCACTAAATTTGATTGAAATGTTTCGCGCTTGGCGCATTTGTTTACCTCAAACTCAGCGATTTACCTTATTAATAGGCCACGCCCACGTCCCAGCCCCCGCTCATCGCCATAGACCCAAATATACCCTATAAAGTAAATCAACTTCTGCACTTCACGATTGCAACGTCATGCTTGTGCTTGTGTTTGTGCTTGTGCTTCTGCTTCTGCTCGTCCGCAAGCAGGTGGCAGCGCAGTTGATGAAGACAATGGATCAACAAAATATAATGCCTGGACACAATGAACAATTACTTCAAAGTGCCGTTCGTTTACATTGGGTCAATGACTCAAGCCCCAATCATTGTTCAGTCTTGGCCAAGGACGATTTAGTCTAAGCCGTGGCCGGAGCGATAAGTATATATAATCTTGACGGATCTACAAACGAGTCTTAGATCTTGTAATACATTTCGATATCAACCACACTTTTGTTTTTGTACATTAAATAAGAAAAACTCTTGTATACAGGGTATCTCATAAGTAATTCGTCTCATTTTGCTGCTATTTAATTCTTGGTCTCATATAGAAATTAAAATATATACATATTTTTAAAATTAAAATATATACATATTTTAAATTATTCAACTGAAATATTGTTAAATAATAAAATTATAAAATTTGCTTCAATTGAAAAAAATAGATTTATATAAATTCAATTCAGATCAGATAGAAATATGAATAAAAATATTTAATATTTCTCCTATTACTTCTTGTAGAACATTTTAACATTCAATTAAGAATAATTGTGTGTAGAACTTGATCGTACATAATAAATATAAAAATATATAATCTTTTAATCGACTTATTCATGCTTTTAATTTATTTATATTGTGATTTCACATTTTTAGTTAGACCAATGAAAAACCATTGTTGTGAGTTGCTTAGTTTTGTTTCCGAGAATCCTCTAACCTTTCCTTCATTCCCTGTTTTCCTAGTCGTAAATCGATTTGTTGCGCCTGCTTTAGTATTCTGTATTCTTATCCTGTTTTTTTTTTGTTTTTTTTTTCTTTCTTGTGGCGCCACAATTCACTTGGTTGTGATTCCTTTGTTAGATTGTTGTTGCCTAGTCTCAAAGAAGTCTGGCCCTGACGTGTGCACCGATAATTACGTGAATGGCTTTCAGGATCGTGGTATTTCTGTAGTTCCAGAACTCCGAGACCTTCCACCCAAGACTTAAAGCGTTGTTACTCAGTTGACATGTGGCCGACAATTCAAAGCACTTTGTGAATGTGTTTTGTGTGTGTTTTTGCAATTATTATAAATCAACATTTTGATTTATGCATGTAACAAAACTTCAGCCACAACCACGACAGCAACATTGAAGTACTATATGGTTAAATTTATGACCGAAACACTTACAAATACAAAGTCTGTGCATGCCAGATATGTGCCTGCAAGATGGTAATGGGCCATAGGTGTCAATAGTGTGGGCTACGGCCTTATTCTTATACGCTTTAGAACTCTGCCTTGATTGGGATTGACTAAGAATATATATATATATATACATATATCTTTGTATTTATCTTTAACAGCAAAGCTATGGAAATTCAAAATTTAATAGTATTTTTTTTGAAGAATATTTAATGGTGTACAATAGTAGCATAGATTAGAGTGGAGTGTAACGAACTAGTTCAATTCATTGAAAGTCCAAAAAACCAAGTAAATTTATTTATGTTTGTCTGTCTGTCCGATAAAGTCGGACAGATTTCTGTAGTTAATGTTTTTCATGCCATTCTAATTGATTACTTGCTATTTGTTTACTTTTCTTGAGTTCTTTATTAATGTTATGGATGTCCGTGCTTATGAGCATGGCGATCATAAAAAGTACAAAAGTGTCATTTTCGATATTGGTGCTATGTGCAGAACAAGCTTCCCATTTTCTATATTCTCTCGAATATCTTAAAAGTTCATTAAAGTTCTCTCGAAGAAGCATATCCGCAGTATTAAGTGCGCAGTTAGTGTATCTCAGAGTCTGTCTCTCGGTCTCTCGGTCTCTCGGCTATGAAATTCCATATATTACTCAAATAACCTCCTTGGTAAGTGATAATATATCAATTTGTATTCATTAATTTAATGTATCGAACAGTTGGAAGTTGTTTTTATTGTGAACGGTTGTTTATTTATTAAGTTTCGCTTCGGCTCGCACTTTCCGGTTTTTTTTTTTTTTTTTTTTTTTTTTTTTGGCATATGGTCCTTGTTAGCAGGCACTCGAGGACAACAGGACAACACTTGAGCTCTCGAATAAAAACAAACTACTTGTGTGTTGACATACAAAACAATCGACGATGCATTGAAAAAATGGCTGGCAACAAATTTGCATAAACTTTTTTATATGCGCAACAACGGAGGCAGCAACAATGCGAGGCCGGACAAAAAAAGGTAGCGGAAACGGAAATGGATGCCGCCCGGTCAGCGGCGTGCGCGATAACCAGCAATGACCAGAACCTGGCGCCAATATGCAAACATAACGGGAACAGCAAAACAACAACAATGGCAACAAAAAGAAGTGCTCGCTGCACAGCATAAATCACTGCCAAAAGAGAGGGTGCTGAATTATGCGGGGTGCGGAATACGGGGGATGTGTGTAAGGGAGGGGGTGAATACACAACATTTCATTTGAAGAAGCCAGTTTGCATTTTTTATGAACTTGTCGTACATCGTTTCAATAAATTCATCTACTCGATATACATAAAAAATGCATAAAAACGCCAACACCCGCTCCACTGGCGAACAAGGGCTAGCGGAGGCAGGACTAGGACCCTTCACATACACAGGACATTATCGAGAATAAAGGGGAGACTTGCGAATCTGCGGTAGTTCTACCTTTCAGCCTAAGTACCCAATACTATAATCGACACCAATTTAAGCATCATCAAAATTAAGTAATACATTGAATTTTGTTTACCGTGTCTTAAGAAAGTTATGATAATTAGTACTTATTACCCAAGCATGGTGCCATATAATAAAATAATCTGATTGCTAAATATAGAGGAATACTTTGTGGGAGAGTATAATGTATTCCACAATTCGTAGAGCATACAGAATTCGTTGTTTGTTTGTTTGGATTGCCTATGTGGCCTTCTCCACAATATGGAAACAGAACGTTTTATGTGTCAAGCTTGGGCATCCTGAACAGTCCACCATTCGAAGCTAAGAGGAACGCATTATTCATTGTGGGAAGCGGAAAAATTAAACACGCTCGTACGCGCAAATATTTGATACATTTTCGTAGCGGATATCCTTGACATATCCTGTCACTTGGTCTTGCATTTGGCAGGGATTTCGGTACTCCAGGAAACACATTGTGCGCAATTGTGTCAACGAGATACTCGTCTAGTTTCTATTAGCCAACTCCGTGCGGGCCGATACGCGTAGGTTTGAGTGATTCGCTATCGCCAACAATCACCCCGTCGCCTGCGTTTCCAATCCATTGATTAGCGTCTCCTCTCGGCACCTCTCGAATTTCACGGCGAATCGAACACCGTACCACACCTGCCGGAAAGCGGTGTATCCGTCTACGATGCATCGCAACGTATGTTTCGATTCTTATGTCTGCTCCTACCCATACATACATGTGTATACGTAGATTCAATCATGATTGTCGTTTTGATTGATATCAGAGACATTATTAAGGCGGTTGGGCAACTGCTGTTTTATAAGCAAAGGAGCCTTCTTATTAAAATAAATAAATATTCTTTATCAAAACAATAAAATAAAGAAATGAAATATTAAAAATGAATTTTTGGTATGACGTTTCTATGTGAGAGGTAAATACCATTAAAAATACATATATATTTGTATCGCTTATTTATGTAATATATCAATCATCTTTCTTTGTCGATATCTCATCTTATTTTTTTAGTAGCGATACAATTCTGAATTACTCAAACTCGATTCCGGATTTAGATGCAACCGATAAGACGGTTGTACTATTGATGCTCTCTACATAATTAAGTAGATTATGAAATATAAGTTAATTATGATTAATTAGTAACTAGATAAATATACTATAAAATTTAACATTTAACATATACATGTTGAAATTCACCTATATATTAAATTTTTACATTCGTGGACACACAATACTCATTCAATAAGGATTTTGATGGTAAGGTGGCTATTGATATAAGTTAATTGAATTTTAATCCAATATTGAAACTAGATTATGACAAAGGAAATTAGTTTTTTTCACAAGAAACTCCACCCATATTTTGAATTGAAGTGGATAAAGGCAAAACCAATGACGGACTCTGCTACAGATCTCAAACGAGATCAACATCAACAAAATGAACAGCTGGTCATTTTTGAAGGGGAAACAAACAAGTTGACCAAAGGATCGAGCACGTGGGTCAATACAACCTTAACCTCGTGCGATGATTAAAAAGCAGTTGTTTTTATCTTAAATTGCCGTAAATGATTATCTGCATGTCTGTGTGTAATGCACATAATTAATGTACGAACAAATATAACATTTGTAGCCATTAATATGTGAAAGAAGAAGACTCTAAATGTGCTTAGGAATCATATTTCATGAGTGAATAAGTTTAAATACAAAGATCTAACAGATTGCATAACCATGGATGCAGAATGTCAAAATATTCTAGATAATTAATCCAATTCTATCAGCTAGGAATTTTACAAACCTAACTAAAAGATATTCTTTAAAATGGGAACCCATTGAAGCTTGGTAAACGGGGTATAATGTGTAAGTCAAAGTGATGTAACAGGCAGAAGGAGGAGAAGTACTAATGTATATACATTCTTGATCAGCTGAGTTGATTTAGCCCTGTCCGTTATTCCACGTTCGTTATAGCCTTCAACATTGTGAATGTATTTCCAAGTGCTTAGCTTATTGCTGAGTCACCAAGTTTGGCATTAATGTGCACGCATAAATTCTTGTGCAAACATATACATAGATAAGTAAGAAACATTTTCTAAACATAAAGCATTTCAGGGTTTTCACGGTATCTCTTAGTCAAGAACACTCGACTAGAGTTTTGCTACTTGTTGTAGTTGTACTTTTCTGTCAAAAGTATTATGATCGAGTTTGACTTAAGAAAATACTCATATACGTATACATAGACATAAATTGCTTTTCCATATAGTCAGAAAAATTGATTTTAATATAATGAGAAATAATATTGTTTTTTTTTTTTGTTCTCAAGTATAGAACGATTTTGCATTTTAATACATTATTCAGTTATAATAAAAAGTATTTTACTATAAATAATAAATAATAAATAATAAATAATAAATAATAAATAATAAATAATAAATAATAAATAATAAATAATAAATAATAAATAATAAATAATAAATAATAAATAATAAATAATAAATAATAAATAATAAATAATAAATAATAAATAATAAATAATAAATAATAAATAATAAATAATAAATAATAAATAATAAATAATAAATAATAAATAATAAATAATAAATAATAAATAATAAATAATAAATAATAAATAATAAATAATAAATAATAAATAATAAATAATAAATAATAAATAATAAATAATAAATAATAAATAATAAATAATAAATAATAAATAATAAATAATAAATAATAAATAATAAATAATAAATAATAAATAATAAATAATAAATAATAAATAATAAATAATAAATAATAAATAATAAATAATAAATAATAAATAATAAATAATAAATAATAAATAATAAATAATAAATAATAAATAATAAATAATAAATAATAAATAATAAATAATAAATAATAAATAATAAATAATAAATAATAAATAATAAATAATAAATAATAAATAATAAATAATAAATAATAAATAATAAATAATAAATAATAAATAATAAATAATAAATAATAAATAATAAATAATAAATAATAAATAATAAATAATAAATAATAAATAATAAATAATAAATAATAAATAATAAATAATAAATAATGAATAATAAATAATAAATAATAAATAAAATAATAAATAATAAATAATTTAACTTACAGTTATTTAAGTATATCTGTTAAATGTATATTTGAGAATAGATAATTGAATAATGAGTAGTAGGCCATTTGCGCAACAAAACCTCTATTTATATAACAAATGACATTCAAAAGTGTAATGGGATCTAGTAGTTATTGTTACTTACATTTTATACAAACTTCTGTGGCAATTGTATACATTGAAAAAATTATTTAAATAAGTATTCGTTAGCAAAACACATAAATCACCATATATACATATATGGAATACTATCACTGCTTATCTGGCATATACAGATAAGTTTAAACTTTATTAGCTATTTATAATTTTGAACCTTTGTCCGCCGCTGGTAAGTACGTAATACCCTAGCACCTTGTAAGGTTATTCATTGCGTTCATGCAGAATGTGCGGACAACAGCTTGGCGAATAGGAACAACAATTTTGAGGCAAAAACGATTAGGGATCACTTTATAGAAAATAGGAACGATGTTTTTGGGGTCTCTGCTGGACAAAATAAACCCATTCGCAAAACAGGCGATCAAGCTTATTAGTGGGGAGCGCACCGACAGCCCGAATGAAGAAGACGGTGAATCAGATATTTCAACTGAAACTGACGAGTTGCCTCTGCTAAAAGAGAATACAGCTGGATCTAACCCGGATCCGGAAGGTCAAATTATTGAGCAACTGCGACTCTGTTGCACAAAATTTGACTTCAAGGATGCGACAGCGAACTTAGATGGCAAGCAAGCCAAACAGGATGCACTCAATGAAATACTCAAATACTTAGATGAATCACATGGTGTGTGTACGGAATCAGTCTATGGTGAAATCGTTCAGATGGTTTCTTGTAATATCATTAGAAGCTTGCCTCCAAATCTACTTGCCAATTTTGGTCCTGATGGGGATGATCCAGAGTTTGAAGCCTTTTGGCCGCACCTCGAAACGGTCTACAATGTCTTCCTTAGTATCCTCGACTGCCGAGACTTCCAACCGAGCTTTGCCATGACCTTAATTGATCGCAAGTTTGTTTTGGATGTATTGACGATCCTCAAGGCGGCGGATCACCGGGAACGTGGCTTCCTCAAGTGGGTCGTATTTCGTGTTTATAGTAAATGCTATGCCTTACGTGGCTTTATACGAAATGAGATCTATAACATATTTTATCAATTCATTTACGTTTCGGAAGACTTTCATGGTATTGGAGAGCTCCTGTGGGTGGTGAACACCATTATCGAAGGCTGTTTCAATGTGTCACCAAGGGCGGAACATAAGGAATACTTGCTTAAGATTCTGTTGCCGATACACAAGGCCAAGAGCTTGGCCCTCTTTCACAATCAGGTGGCGCAAGGTATTATTCTGTTCCTAGTGAAAGATTCATACTATATTGAGCGTATTGTGCTTAATCTTCTCAAGTACTGGCCAAAGACTTGCACTCCAAAGGAGGTGTTGTTTCTAGAGGAGACCGATGATTATTTAAATGTCATAGGTCAAGCCCAATTCGTCATCATACAAAAGCCGCTTTTTTTTCAGATTGCCAAATGCGTTGCCAGCCCCCACGTGGAAATCGCTGAACATGCTCTCAATCTTCTGACCAACAAACACATTATGTCGCTTATAAAGCCAAATTATGCAGTTATAATGCCAATCATATGCCCAGCGCTTCTAAGCGTTACGAAGGGACATTGGAATCCATTGGTGTTAAAGCGAGCCTATCATGCATTGCAGATGTTTGGGGAGATCGAGCCGGAGTTTTTTAACGAGCTGTTGCTGAACTATACCGCTGATCAGGAGAAGATAAAGCAACGTCAGCGAGATCGTGAACAAATATGGGAAAAACTGCAAGAGATCGGTTTGAAACGTGCCAAGGGTAAAATCGAACAATCTCCATAACCAATGTCCTCAAATACGATCAAAACTGAAACTGAAACTGAAAACTTGGAACTTATGACACATTAGTAGAAAACAAATTAAAGTCAGATGCCAAATACCAAATTTCACGAAAGAAAAAATTCTAAGAACTAAAAAAAAAATATTGCTTAACATGAGAATAGTAATAACTGGACTTCAACAGATACAGACCAAAATAAAAACGCCCAAGAAAAAATTGAGTTTATCTACATTACAAATAATGTAGAGAAGTTTGTAGTGGGATCTTAAGTATATCAAACAAAATCCATGTGTGAATTTTATATATTATATATTTTTATAGATATATATATTTTTAGTCAAACCAATTTATGTATGTAATCTGTATATAATACAAAATATATGTGTATGGCTCAGATTTGTTTTAAATATTATTTGTTCAAAAATATAAACTATAGAGAATCGGCAAACAGATTGAAGGATTAGATTCAGTTACTCATCAACATCTGTAGAGCTTGTATTTACCATCTCGATCATTGTTCAGAGCCAAACTTAAATGCTTGAGGTTTTACCTTGATCCAATTGAAAATAGTGAGCTATAGATCAGGACGATAGTCAGAGTTGGTCAAGTGTTACTTACAATTCCACAAAATTAATGTATGCTAACAACTTTAAGACAAAGCCCGGCAGTTAGTTGCTTAATTAGTCTGCATCATTGTCTGTGTGAAATATAAATTAATGGGGCTTAAACACTGCTGATGAATGGAGAAAGAGCAACGGGTTTCGAGAGGCAGGCTGGAGTTGGTCTGGCAATATGCCTTTAATCAAGCCAAAAATGACAAAGTAATTCAAATTTTCAAATTATTTCCACTAAAATGGTTGACAGTAATGACACATTGACGATAATGATGATGGTGATGGTGATGATGTTGGGGTTTGCGATAAACTAATGAAATGGGTGGTTGATGGACTGCCACACATTCAGGCAATAAACTGTTGAGGATAGTCCGTTATCTAAATGTACTCCCAAGTATATGTAGATACATCCATATTTAAATTAAGCGCACATAAAGCCAATGAGGGATTTAGTTGAATTGCCAACAATTGAATAAATTTTCCAATTGCCTGCGTTTTCGTATTAGCATTAGAAGGATGCCTGTGCTCACGCACGTTCCTTGCCTCTGCGTGTGTCTGTGTGCTTGTGTGCCTGTGTGTGGGTGTGTGGCTGGGAGGGTGTGTGGGTGTGGGTTGTTTAAAGGAAGTGACGGCAGCGGGAATACTCATACAAATCGCAAAATCAGTCGGTGGCGTCTATGCTGATGTTATCCTCGTCCTCGTCGCTCCCCACGCTCCTCTTTCTGCTGCTCGTCGCCATTCATTCAAATGAGGTTGACGACGACGACGTCAACCAACAATTTGAACCCTTTCGTGCAGCCAAATTGACTGCTGGCCGAGCAGAGGAGACAGTGGTAGTGGGATAGCCCCGCAGCCTCGCAGCCCCGCAGCCCCGCAGCCGTCTCCCCTCCCTTGTCCGATTTGAGCTTGGAGTCGCCCTTTGGTTGTTTGAGCTTGGGAAGCCTTTGAAGTTTTGTCTTCGTTTCTGCTTTTTAACGGCCGTTTGCCGCTACACCACAAAATGAATGTTTGTTTCATCACATGTTGACACCCATTTTTCAGCTCGCCCAAAGCTTCGTCTTAAGACTTCTATAAAGATATACACGCTTAGAAAACAAACAAGTGGGTTTATTGCACTCGGCTGATACCGATTGGGTAAAGCTCGCTCGGATCTTAGTTTACATACCGATTGAATTCATTCAATTGTCTTTTTGTACCCTCAACCCTTTGAAGGTTGCTCAGATGGGTATCTTGATGATGTGCAATTGTATGTAACTGGCAGCACTATAAAGTATAGGAAGATAAGTTTACATCAGACTGTAAATTTATTATTTTCAGATACATTGGTATTACCCATGGTATTACGTGAGGTTTGTCACAATTTGAGTAAGTTTTTTTTTCTAAAATTTGTACAATGGAATTCCATATTAATTGGAAACAGAAAACCTTACTTATTTAATTATGTATTAATATATATACATATAGGAAAGCAGAAAATTGAAAAAAATGATGACTTCATAAAGTATATATATTCCTGATCGAAACGACGACGTAAGTCAAACGCATCTATGTAGATTTGTTAATAACTTCGGGTCTAAAGAAGACATCTGAAAATGTAAAAAGTTCATATCAAACAGTTGAGTCTTTGTGATTAGAGAATACACACAGTGGGATGGAATATTTTTACGGTGTGAAAATGGAAGATCGTAAGTCTTTTTCTATTATCTGAAGCTGGGTGAAGAAAAATCGGAGTAAATGAAAGTACTTCTGTGTATGTGTGTGTGTGTGTGTGTGTGTGTGTGTGCGTTAATGTTGAACAAAGCAAGAATGCTCCAAATAATAGAAGAAGTAACAGGTATCATCAATTTGTGCATACTCGGAATAGGTAACATGCTTATATTTTTCTTAGTTTTAATATAGAACATGATTTCATATCATTATTCATTCATTTCCCAAAAGAGTTAGAAATATATTTTCAGCACATACATATATATCCATCTGTTTCGATAGATCACTTGCTTTTGAAGCTTTTCTCACATATATTTTTGTAGAGTTCCACTTTGTCCAATTGTATGGTAACATCAAGCAACAAGCATGTCGACATAGTTGCCTATAATTTCGGAGTAATACGGTTTCTCTATTTAAAATAAATGACAAAGTGCTTAACTTAGTCAAAATGACTTTCTTGATTATTGGTTATCTGTTCTTATACACCTCCCTGGTGGGGACTAAATCAGTCTGTTGGGTGTTTTTAATCTGTCATTGCGGCGACCAAGGACCAACATAAATTACTCTTCAATCGATGACGCTGTGTGATTCGTTGAGCACTGGCCATATCTGTCTGCTGTATCTTCAAATTGTGCTTAAGGCTAGCCCCACATCTTAACATTAATACAGTATCTAAGCGTTTTTTTTTGGCCACTCGACTTCTCACTTTTAGTACCAAATGAAAGCGAATGTAGAAAGGGGAGTTGTCTGTCTGTCTGACTGGCTCCACCACCTTTTTACCCTTTCTACATGTGGCATTGAATGAGCAGACACGAAGCGAATACAAAAGGGTTGCGCTTTTTATAAGTTCCCCGTTCTTATATCTCGATTCACTTGGTTGCATTCTTTCCATGGATTTGTGGTAGAATGTGTTGAGGCAAACAATGTTAGAAAAGTGGGTGTTTTATTTAGAGTCGAGCGCATGAGTGCGAAAAGGCCACTGAGTCTGATTGAGACTGAGGCTGAGGCTGAGGCTGAGACCGACACAGGGACTTTTGCTGGGATTGCGGCTCAGACTGGGACTTGGACTGGGACTGGGACTGGGATTGGGACCGGGACCAGGACCGCCAGTGGGTTTGATTCGAAAGCCTATCAAAGCGAGCTCGGCCCAGCTAACCCAGTGTCGGTCTCGGATTGCGCCGGGGCGGGCTGGGCGGTTAAGGCGGAGGAGACACGCCCAAATGGTTTTTATTTCTTAGAAATAAGTAGCTGCCGCTGTGGCATCGATGTTGCCTTCCACTTTGATTTTGCTTTCCCAATTTATGTCTGTTGTGTTGTTCTCTTTATTTTATTTTAAGCAGCAATTGTTGTTGTTATTGTACCATGGATTAGCTTAATTTTAATTTAGTTTTGGACTATTTTTACTTTTGTGCGGCATATAATTTTCCCGTTTTTTATAAATCGCTTCCCACAATATTAAAAAAAATTTAAAACAAACCAATTTCAATTTGAGCGTCGACGTAGGTCTTAAAATATTCCAATATATTTTTCGCTGCTTGGAATCTTTTTTTTTTTAAATATTAACAACCGACTTAAGTATCCCATTTTTTCATTCTACATTAATTTCCATCTAATTAATGCTGCTAAATGTTACTTTTGAATTTTTCAGTCTCTCTCTTTTTCTTTTTTTTATTCTTTCTTTCTTTTAATTTAATCTCTTCACGAAGTCCAGCTTAATTATATCTACGTTTTTCTTAATGTTTTTCTAGTCTTCTCAATTTTTGTTTAAATTGAATTTATTTTATTCATTTACTTATAAGAAATATATGTTCTATTACAAATTGTACATAAGCCATGTTAATTGAATTATAACATCTTGGCATTAAGCTTATATATATATATATTGATAAGTTGTTTTTTTTTTTATAGAAAATCAATAATCAATACCTTCTGTTCAGAAACTTGTTGTTGTCAAGATTCGTGAGAAAATTTCGACTCCAGCTGCTTGACATAAAACATCACCCTAAGCTACATTTCGAACTGTTAAGACATGACTGACCACAATTGTGGCTCAGAATAACTTTGTGTACTGTTATATTAAATATAAAATAAAATTTTAAATCAAAATGTAGCTAGAGAGTAATATCTTAACAAAAGTATTGTGTCTTGCTTGCTCTCTGCTCTCTACATATAGATTAATTAATAAAACAGGCTGGGTAAAAAAACATTATTGCTCTTTTATCTTAATAAATGTTGACTTTTATCTCTCCTCAATTGCAAGCTAATCTATTGTGTTTTTATAGTGATCTACCACTGTTTATTTGTTTGTATGCCTAAATAGAGATTAATCGTAAAATATAATGCGGGAAAATAGTTTATTTTTTCGAAAAGTTTTTGGTCAATGAAATTATCCCAATTTATTTGCGACTTTCGATCTTGTGTTGCAAACAAAAAATATTTAAAAAAGAACCCAGTAAATAAGAGTTAATTTTTAAGATTTTCGATAAGCCTATATTATGATTTTCTTTATTGGCAATTTAAAAGTTTTATAATTTTTAAATATTGTTACCAAAACCAAAAGAGACAGTTTTATCAATCTTTATTTCACTTTCGTTTTGCATCACGTAAGACCAATTTATTACAAGAAACACTTTAATCGAACACTATCGGTTGCACGATACTCTACATTAGTAGATTATTCTTACGATTTTAAATTCTTAATTGTTATCATAGCTTAATTAGTTAAGCAGATGATTTCTTTAATTTGGCCGAACCATGTATGTAAATAGAGTTTGGATATATCTATCTTTAAAAGTTAGATCTTTGTATCTTGTATCTTTTAAAATTAGAGCCACTCCCCTTGTTTGATACTACTTAAGAATCTGAGGTTTCCCTCAGATGTTGTCCGATTTAACACAGACCAAAAGACGAACCTTCAAATTGTCAGCGAGGTCTATGAGGGTCTGCACCTCTAATCAATCTGCCAAACTGTACTCTGATGTATATTTATCTATTTGCAACACCTTTTCGGGTATAACTTTAAAACAAGGTCATACAATATTATATATATCAAAGTAGAATTTCCTACATTTGATAATCAAGAGATATCTTACGTTCATACATGCAGGCGAACATTGCACAAAATCAATATACCCCTTTTCTTTTGAAACAGAGTATAACAACTTCTTAATCGACCTTGGTTTGGTAAGATACTTATACACATTTTCATGCATTCGCTCTTAATGATTATGACGGAATCGGCATCGGCATCAGCATCGGCATCAGCATCGGCATCGGCATCAGCATCGGCATCAGCATCGGCATCGGCTTCGGTTGATCTTAGTGGGATAAGCCGTAAAAGGCTTATCCGCAACTTGTGTTACTTTAACTTGACATCAATCACGTGAGATGCGAAAACCCACGGGCTTGGAGGGTGGCTTGTGGAAGATATAGACGCTGGCTTCTGTTAAAGACGCACTTAAAATGCTTTTAACTTTTGCTAAATATTATAAGTATACCCTGGAGAGTTGCTAACAACTGGAGGGGGTATATAATGTGATAATATATAATAGTTAAAAATATATATGTATTTATATGTATCTTTAATATATTTTATATATATACGTATCATTGTTTAGTTAAGAAATTTGATATAGACACATGCTGATCAACTTTTTTCATGTATTCTTTATTGCCATGTGTATGTCACTAATTTAACGGAGTATCTCGCCGTCGAGCAATATCAGTTTGAAAAATGGGGCTCGACAAAGCTGTTATTGTTCGGTGGCTCTTACAAGCGCAGAAATAAGTTGCTGATGTAAAGATGACCGACCATAATTTTTGTGGGATTTTTCAAAAGCAGTTATGTGGTTGTGTGGTGCTGCATTGTGAATGGTAATTTAATATCAAAGAGGACCCGCATGAATAGGGAATTGTATACAGGTGCATGCTGCCTGCATATGCCACTGGAGTGCAACACCTTCCAATGCCAATCAGGGACTAAAATACCCAAAATGAATAGAGTGCTAAAATTGAAGCGCCGCGTCCCTTTCTTTGTGTCTGTATTTAAATCCAAAAAGAAATGAAGATGTAAAGAATCGTTGTACATTCCTTTGGCTCGATGCCTTAGTCGATGGCCATCGGCAATGTGAATGATAATAGATTGTCGTGTGTGTCAGTCTATTCTATTAATCAGAGAGAAAGTTATTCCCTTGATCCTAATCATGAGTTTTATCAATAATACCCTCAATGAATAATTAAATGAAAACAGATGATTACAATTGAGAATTATCATTTTTTGCTCCAACTGTGAATTGTCTCTTTTTATATATAGAAGACGTGTGGATTTTGCTTATGAAGGAAGTTACGATCGGCATTCACTGAGGCTTGAAAATACTTTACTTTTACTTACCTACTGATTTACTTTTATTTTTAAACAGACGTAGACTCCATGCAAATAGGTTTTGATATTAATGGAATAGCATTGTAAATTTGTTAGATGTAAATAGTTCTAATTTCGTGGGCGCATGTTGCTTAACTGGCTAAAAAGTTGCACTTCGAGTTTGAAAATGCAGCTAAAAGTATCTTAATGCTAGATAAGGCCGACAAGTTTTGTTAGATTCATCCGCAGTAAACTTTAATATTTTTCAGAGGCTGGAGCTTAGGAAGTGCAAAAATTGTTAGTGTGAATCTCAATGCTTATAGCTAAAAAACCAAGATCACATTTCCAGTTGGAATATTGGCTTTATCTGCTGGATATCCTTAATTTGAACACTCCCACAAAGTTCAATTTTGCTGCCTTGTGTGGTTTAACGCCCACTCAAATGTTAAATTGAATACGCAAGAAAGATATATCCAGCTTTATGATCACACCTCGTAGTAGATTCCATGTACTTGCATCTGCCATCCCTAAGTTGTATCTGCAAGATATTTTGGTCAAGTTGTGTGAGTGTTAAAGAAGATTCGAATGTGAAATTCATGATGCATCTAATACATGTTTTTGGGTACATCTCGTAGCCCACTAAATATTAGATTTATCATAAAATAAATTCTTGCAGTTTAGAGCCTTTTCTGATTGTGTGAAGGCTTTGGATGTATGTGAATTGCATGAAATACATGTTACTCAAGAAAGTTATCTCATAACTTTTTGAACACATCTCGTAGTTGGCTAGCAAGCTCGCTAGCCTTGCTGGTTGTGGACAGGCAATGTGCTCATAACCAAGACCTCAAGTCTTTTTAAACATAACCAGATAAAAATCTAATAAAGTGCATACTGCAGTCTGCAGAGCCACCAGTCAAGCCAAGACAAGCCACTGCATTGCCATGCAATGTGCTTTTGCTTTTGCTTTTCTTGTGCCTGCATTTTTATTTTATTTTATTTTTTTTTTTTTCATGGTCTTAGTTTGGCGTTACGCTGCGTTTTTTCTTGGGTTGCATTCGAGCAATTTCTGGAAATTATTTTTCAATAATTTAGCTTTTTTTTTTTTTTTTTTTTTGTAGTTGTTTTTGTTTTTGTTTTTGCTTAGCTTCGGTTGGTGGTTGCTGTTGTTGCAGCATGTTTGCGGCACACTTTACACTATCGAATCATGCGGATCTGTCGACAATGTCGATTCCGCTGGCGACGTGGCTGCCACGTCTCCGATGTTGCAGCCATGACACTTGCAGGTGTGTCTCCCCCAGCCAATCGGGCTGCCGCGGCATTGGGGGCTGCGAGGGGCCTTGTGGGCGTGTCAGGTCTGGTTCTGCTTGCAGATGTGCTGAGCAAAACACGTCGCAAAATTAATTTCATTTTACATACTGCATGAGAAAAAAGAAGGAATTTTTAATTAACTTACATGGCGTATAAGTAATATTAAATTATTGCAAAAGGCATTGTAAGCGAGTAAAAGTGCACTTGTCGGGTGTGCCCAGCGAGCAGATACCTCGCACTCAGTGCCAACCAGTCCTGAAAGGGCTTTATTTAAAATGTGCTTCTTCTTTTTCATTCTGCTCTATCTGAGAAGTTCTTGTTAATGAGCGTAAATATAGCATATTCTATTTTGCTCGAATTCTGAATTATGTAATTAATTGAAACCGGAGCTGTTGAAAGATATATGCTAATAAATAAAGACAGATATACAGATATATATAGATAGTAGTAAGTTAATGATATTTATTTTTGGAATTACCTCTTTTGCATATATTAAAAACAGGAGCAGGGTATTCAAATGTGCGTTAAAACTGGCACAACCACCGAAAAGCTGTTTCGCATTGGACATGTTCCTATGGCTCATCTCTCTGCCAAATTGTGTCCTTCCTGGCACATAAAGGAGCGGGCAGCAGGCAGCAGGCAGCAGAAAACGATGGGAGAAGGAGGCTTGTGGGTGGGTGGGGGTTCTTATGGAAGCATTAATACAATTTGCGCTCGTTACGCGGTTCGCAACCCTCGACGATTGGGAATCTCAGCTGCGAGCCACCCCCGACCCGCCACCCCGCGCCCCAGTTCAGTGTGTTGGTTGTGTTTTGTCATTAGTTTCATTTTATAATTTATTAACGTCAACATTGTAGCACAGTTTAAACAAGAAGGCAAGTGAAGTGAAGATTTTCCAACTGTTTCTGAAAAGCGTACATGATGTGTTGCCTGATCACGTGCTTGCGTTTGCCTCTGTGTGTGTGTGTGTGTGTGTGTGTGTGTGCTTTAGTTGGGGTGTCGAAATTATTGCCAACATTTCGGCTTTAAATGACCATCGAAGCGGATGCACTTTAATTTGACAACAATTGCGCAAATTGCCTCGTCATGCTGTTTGTCCTTTGACTTGCCACAGCTTCGTGTGCGGCTCATGCACACAAACACAAGTATGCATGTGTGTGTGTGCTGCTCGACTTTCGATTTTAATGGATGCATCTCCCAGACAACAACTGACACAAATGTCCCAAAGGTCACGTGTCATTCGTTTGCGCCAATTCTACATTTATCTAGCGGCTTAAAACTTGAAAGTGTCTGTGGGCGTTTTTCCGTGAATGTGTGTGTTTGTGTTTGTGTGTTTGTGTGCGTGTGTGGGCCCCGCTAATTGCCGTTGCTTGATAAATTTGTTGGATGCGTGCTGTTGACTGATTTGAAATAATTACGGATAATCTATTAGTCTATATAAGACTGACTGCTGACTGCTGGACTGACCGACAGACGAAGCCCTCCGCGACGGGATCCTGGAAGAAAGTGTAAGAATCATTTAAAATTATTATATGTTTGTTTTTCACCAATAATTAGTCCTTTTCGCATTGGTTCTTAAACACCTTACAATCTGTAATGAGAGAAACTAATATACCCCTCAGCTAATTAAAAATACAAGCTACACAAATAAGAAAAACTAAGATAAATATGTAAAAGATCAGACATCAATTTAAGTCCTATGATTCACGTTAAATATTCAAGAAAATGGATTTTCAAAGTTTTAATCAGCAGGCTTACATTGCAGAATATAAGTTATATCTTTTATCGCAAAATTAATTGACTTGGAAAATATGCTCCAGTCCTTCTTTTTTCTTATTTTCGCTTTAGTTGCACAAAATTCTTATACTTTGGAGGCATACTTCTATATACAATTCGCCGCAAAGCTATTAAGGTTTATATTGAAAGCAGATTGGGACCGGTTATTATCGAAGTTGGGGACTTAACGGTACTTATATAGTCGTAAGTCATGAATGAGTGGCAGCAGTGCAGATGATTACAAATATATTTGGACTAAATGGAAGATAATTTACCATCCGCACCTTGTTTATATGAAATTAATGACTGCATTAGATAAATTACATTCAAAGGCGCCGAAGCTGTCTTTCATTAGGTGGACGCACATACCCCATACGCTCGGCCAGTCAGTCAGTCAGTCAGTCAGTCAGTCAGTCCGTTAGCAAGTGTGCGTGCGTATTATTACAGTTGCGATACTAGTTACCAGTTAATAATAAGTGTCATAGACAAGGACAAGACCTATCTACAGGCTGGCGTGCAAAAGGACAAACATTTCCACCAACAGCCACTATAATATAAATAATCGGAGAGCATCGATGGCTATGTGAGGCACAGTCTGGAAACTTGCGGCCAACCAGGACGCGGCGAAGGACCAAGAAACAGACGTCTTGCTAATGACACTCCGTGGTTCGTGCTTTTCTGCTTTGTTATTGTAATTAGCCCCTGCATGCCCTTGGCCCCCATTCTCTCCTTCCCCTATTCCCCTATTCCCCTATTCCCCTCGGCCCGCCCGGGAAGGACTTTCTATTCAGCGAGGGTGGTGCATTAAAATATGATTAACTTTCTGGGTTATACCGTTGTCGTGTCTATTTAATTAAAAGTGAGTTCTCGCTCAAAGTTTCCCGATACTCTAGCAGAGGGTACATGGATACTGTCAGCCACTACAATCGCTATTGCATATACTTTTGCAAGATCTGTTTAAGACTGTGTTTTAGATCGAGAATACATGGATTTAAATATCAATTTTTATGTCCTCTACGAGTAAGTAAACCAATAAAGAAAATCGATAATGTTCATATTTGAAGTCGATGCTTGACCTTTGGAGTTAGTAGAGTACAAATATTTCGCGGTGGCCTGAAGGGTAAGGCACACGTAGTTGCCACCCTCGTTTTCATTTTGGGGGTCCGGCTTGGGTCGGTGTGTACGGCCGTATGCCGTATCCCGTATAACGTATACCGTATCCTGCGCGAACTAATGACACTTAGACGAGCTTATGGTGTTCGCTGGAAGGCTGACAAAAGGCGCTAATCTATATTTTACGTGTTTAGCGTTTACGCTTTTCTTGCGGCCCAAGTATCTGGCCGATCTAATCATAATTATGTGATTTCAATTGTTGTACAATAATTGTATTAAAATGGCGGCCCTTCAGCCATTTGGTCTCGGCTAACCTGTTTCCCTATCGCTGTCTTGGTCTTGGGTCTCCCGTTCGTCTGCTGCTCGGCTGTTCAGCTGTTCGGCTGTTCGGCATTTTGTTAAAAGGTGACAATTAATTTGTCAATAATGGAAATTGTCACCGGAGCAGGGCCACACCATCTAGAGAAGGCTAATTGGAATACCAGTCCACACCGGTAGCTTGGCTCTGTCCCCGTTTCCGTTTTTCGTGCTCGTGCCACATTTTTGCCATTATGCTTTAGGCCGTGTTCGTCTCTTGCCGCACTTCTTGCGCTCCGGCCTCATATCGTTAAACTAATGATATATAGTCTAGCTGACGGGTCGGTACACTTGGTAATTTTAATTATTTAGTCATTTGTATAAATTAAAATATTTTTGTCGCTGGCGCATTTTATTGTCGCCGGCTACTGAAAGGGTTAAATGCCGACACTGTCACTGTGTGTGTGTGTGTGTCTTTGTTTTTGTTGTTGTTGTAGCTATAGCTGTTATTGTATTTATTGTTGTTGCTTTAGCTGGCGTGCAGGTATGCTAACATGTATCACATACTATTGATTAATGATTATTTGCCCGTTGGCTTTGATAGGCTGGGTGACAACTCAATTTAGTAACAGGTAACACATAGGTAACTAAAAGCTAATATCTCCGGGCTGATGATTAAATGCTCTTCAATATATTCACATCATTAAATTGAACGTTGAGCTCCAATTGCTTCAATATTTGAGTTCGTTCGATTTTCTTAAAAGCTTGCACACATATGAATTACGATTTTATACTGATTACTAAGTTGAAAATATAGTTCCATATACTAAATAAATTTGCGTTGCATATTTATGAATTATGATTTGTAATATCACAAATACTTGGAGACGGATTTGACCGACGATTAGCCGAAACGATGCTTTCTTTTTAATTAGATAGAATTACACCTGATTATACAGACTACACTTTTTATTCCGATTAATAGGTGGTATATATAGTTACATATATGGTCAAATCAAGACGTCTCTATACGTTGCACATTTAGCGACAAAATTATGATAGTACCCTCTGCAAACGTGGATTTTAACCGCCTTTTTGGTCTGAAATCCCTAACTTAAACGAATAAATCTGCGGAGTGCGAAGGAAAAGGAGTTAAAACAGAATTGTGAAGAAAAATGGCCAAAGCAGCGCTAATAAAAAAAGACAAAATAAAAATGCTCACGTCGGAAGTTCCAGACTAAAAGATACCCTTTACCAAGTAACCACCACAATGTACATTATTCTTATTTGTGTGCACTATTGGACATTCTTTATAACTATCATTCCGTAAAGAGGGTATAAACTTTATCGTACTTTCAATAAAAAGTCTATAGTGTCATGAGTCTATATAGTTATAGACAGTGTCTTTCTCCTACTTTTGCTGAAAACGTTAGACTTATTTAATTATCATTTCCAATATTTATAAAGTATATTTCATATATATGGAAAGGAAAAATAAGAGTCCTCTAATTCCCTGATTAACAATTTTTAAGGAGTGCAATTAAATTGCATTTTGTCTACATTCAACTTTAAATACTATCATATACTATATTATATAACTAAATTATAGATTGCCCGATTTAGATTCTTTTGATGAATACACTTTTAACAAAAATTACAAAATCTTTTCTGTAACGAAATTGAAGTACTATAAATTTAAAAGTCTAATTTTTGCAGATTTTCAATTACTATAAAGTAGGCATGACGGTGAATTTAACAAGATCTTTTTGAATCATTCGACGAAAACAGGGTATACAGACTGCGGGCTGTTGATGCTGAGTTGGCAGGTCGCGCGGTCGAGCCACAACGTCAAAATTGCTGTGGCAAAATGGCCATGGACTTGAATTTGAGTTGGATTTGAAAACTTAGGAATTTGCGCCAGCAGCTGAAGAGCCCAAAACACAAAACAGAAAACAGACACGGACGCTGACACGGACATGGACATGGACTGGGACCCCGAGTCAGACTTAAAGTCAGACAAGTTGGCAATGGCAATGGCAACGGCAACGGCAACGGCAACGGCAGCAGCAGCGTCTGTGGCTAATTACAGGGCTGCCAGTAACAGAAACAGAAACAGAACCAGAACCAGAACCCGAAACAGAAACAGAAGCAACAACATCAGAAACAGCAACAGAAATTATATATATGTATAAGCCCTACTGACTGCTTCTTTTTTTTTTTTAAATCCGTATTTTGACTTTCGAGTAATGCATAAGAGAGCCTCGAAAGGTGGGCTAACTCTTTGTCAAAAAGTACATCTAAAAATATATATACACATAAATTCATATATATATATATATTAAACTATATGTTTAAGTATTGAGAGTTTGCAACTCTCGATACATTTATGATTTGGTTTCTATTATCTTTTATGAAAGGCGTGTTCAGGCATATGAATAAAGGTGTTAACTTCTTCTTTCTATGTGGCTCATATATTTCTAAAAAGTGTAAGTAATAACATTAAATATACTGGGTACTGAACTGAGACATAGTCTTGAAACTTATATTTCTCGTTCATCAAATGCTTTACCTTATAATTTATTATTCAGTTTGTTTTACAGAAAACTTCCGCTTTATTCCCAGCTTTTATGTTTGCCTGCGAATCGGTTTTAAAAGACTAAACTAAAATCTGAACAATACATAAATCAAAAAAATTATATAAATCGAAAATATATATATATATATATAATATATATGTAGTCTCACTTCAATAGCGCCGAACAAAAGCAGTTTTTTTCACTTTGCAAATGAGATCGAAAAAAGGTGAGAATATATTTGTGGAATAACCTACTCATTGGCTGGATGATATTTTCGGAGATCGTAGCTCATTTAAGGGAAAACAATTTATCCTTTCGCACATTTTAATCATGCTTAATCATTTCGCTGATGCTCCATGCTCAGGTTCAGGTTCCTGGGCGCCTCGTCGAGCCGAGCGGAGCGATTCTTAGTTCTTGCCTTCAAAGACGAGCCTTTTAGTGTGGGACTTGGGGAGCTGAACAGGTCCCACACCAAAAAGGCTCAACTGTTGAGGTCGGGTGCGCAGGTTGCAGCATCGATGCAAAAACCTACACACACGTATACTTATATATACACACTCTCTCTCACACACACACACAGACACACACACACACACACACACACACACACACACACACACACACACACACACACACAGACATGCTGAGTGCTATTTCGTTACAGTTTCCAATGTTACCTCCTTTGTCTGGCTTTCTTTGTAGTTTGCCGCATTTTTGATTTAGTTTTTGACTTCATAAATGGTTATTTTTTTCCGCTTTGAAAACTGATTTTGACCTGACTTTGAGCTGGTGCTCGACACTTTACCAACCCATGCGGTTCTTTGTTTGCTTAATCATGGGCCAGCCTCGTGGCGCCAGTTCTAAATTGTTTTTGGTTTCTAGGCTGAACATCTAGCAGCTTGTTCACAAATTTATTAAGTCTGCCGCGTTTATATTTCATCGTTTATTAATCGATTTTCACTTTTGAGGCTGCGCCGAATTTCAATTATGGTTATTACTATTTTAATAAGTACTTAATAAACTTTGAATAGTTTTACATTAAAATTCATTTTCACACGCCAGATTAGAAAGTACCTAGCAAGAAGCTTCACAACTCCGAGAGGCGCTTCAGGTTTAACTTAATGGATTGCGAGCAGCTCAGTAATTATATTTTGCTCTTTGTCGTGTTTCCGATGTGTTTATAAGCATGTGGAAATGCGCTGGTCCCAATGCCCGACTGTAAGATACCCAGTACTTTTCACAGCTCTGTAAGCTCTGAGCAGCTCGGTAATTAAATTTTGGTCTTACAGTTGGTCACAATGTCCGACTGTAAGACACCCTGTACTTTGAGTTCATTGGATCGCGAGCAGCTCAGTAATTATATTTTGGCCTTTAGTGTGTTTCCGATGTATTGAAAATCAGTTGAAAATGCTATGGTTACAATAATTGGCTGTCAGATATCCTTTAATTTTCAACCTAATGGATTGCGTATCATCCTTTTTATTTACAGCAATTTTTTATTCTACTAGAGATTATTTTTCACCCATATCCTGGCTTATTATTGTCGATGGCACCCTTTGAACTGGTTATACCCTGAGCTAATTATAAATAGGTAGGCAGGAAAAAACGATTTTTTTCCGTATGAACAAAAGGCTCATTATTATTTTTATTTTTCCAATACGATATGCTGTTCAAAATTTACTGACATGCAAAGAAGTTTCATAATCATACATAATCATTTTTATAAGCGATAAGTTCTATACTTTAAATACAATTCACAAATAAGCGATTAATTAATGTATGGCTATAAATAGTTGAGCTGTTAGTTAGTTAGCTGTCAAAATAGTTTGTATTATTTTTTGACTCGGGCAAAGCCGGTTAAATTTGTTAAGTTTCGAACAAGTAGAGAATTTTTTTGATTCACCGTTTTCACAAACTCCAAAGCAAAACAAAATATTTATTAAGTTCGTGAGTAAGTCAATTATTAATTCCATCTTGTCACGCAATAAGCTCTGCTTTTATAGGCTTAATATGGCCAGTTTAATTAACAGTTACTTTAAACGTTTTGCTTGTTATCATTTACAGGTCCTTTGTTAGCTGCAGGTGAGAGATTTGCTTGCTTACAAGGATAATTAAAGTAAAATAAAGAATTCTGCACTAAAAGTAGGATTATTGTTTGATAAAAAGTTGGAAGATCTAAAACTCGGATTTGCGATTAAATAATTTAATTAACTTAAATGCAAGGGTTAACATCCTTATCGAATAAGATTTTGTGATCTGTGACCTGTTAGTCCCAGAAGACGATGGATTAGGCTGAATTTCAAATTTCAGTTTTAACTTGTTACGCTTTGAAGAATCTTTTGATTTTCTTTCTTTCCTTACCTTAAGATCTAAGTTGTGTTGAAGGTATCTGAATTTCCAAGAATGTTTAACTTTTTAATTAATATACCCTATACATATTAAGCATAAATGAGGCCTCTTAAAGTGGCGTTGTATGGAAAATCCCACTGCATAAAACATTTATCGCAAACAATAATAATGTTATTTCAGTGTTTATTACAATTGTGTAATCTGGTATAATACCAATATACTCCATTAATCTCGTGCTCAACTATACCAATAGATACCTTTATGTTGTGTTCAAGTATAGCTGGTATGTGGATATATGATTATCGTTCGGAAGAGACGATAGAGAGTGAATTAATTAAGATCAAATATTTAGTTGCAGCATGAGTACAGGGCATCGTGCAGTCAAACACTCTCGATAATAGCACTCCTACTTGTTTTAATTTTAAAAGTTTTAGCAAGGCGACGCCTAGTCCCAGTCCCAGTCGCAGTCCCAGTCCCAGTCCAAGTCTCAGTCCAAGTCTGAGTCCAAGTCCCAGTCCCAGTCCCAGTCAGACGTTGTGTCAAAGACGCATAATTATGGGTTACCGGGCAGTTCGGGAAAAAGAACAGAGAACAGAAAACAGAGAATGTAGAACGAAGCAAGGAGCAAAAAGATAATTTATATGAAAGATGAGCACAGACAAGTTGTTGTTTGTTTGTTAGGGGCTGCGGTCGAGAAAGAGGTCGAGACCATTTTGGAGCTGATGTTAATGTTGCTCGTTGCTTGAGGTCAGACATTGCGCAATGATGAATTATTTGTGGACTGTTGCTGGGCTAACGGGTAACGGAGTTTGGGGCGGGTCCAAAAAAGGATTCCGAGACTGCGCCGACCGCATGACAAACAGGTGTCAAAAGGTTGCTGGAGGCTGCCGTTTGCCTACCTTATAAACATGCTTTCATTCGCACGCATTCTCTCAATTTCTCTCTCGAGCTGCGTTTTTCTCGCTGCATTTTTCTAATCCAGAAGGGCTAATTGCAGGACCGTCTGATACCAGACTCGCTTCTGACAACCAGCTTCCCTACAACATTTATTAAATTTAAATTCCCGATCATGGGCGTTGTCCAAACTGGAGCAGCCAAGTCAACCAAGGCAACCAAGGCAACCAAAAAGGGCCAAGTTAAATTTATTTCATTACGAAACTATTTCTTGCTGCTGCTCAATTGCTGGCAGCCTTACAATTTATCATAGGAAAGTAAGTATGGCACAGGCTGATTTATCCTCAATGCATTTTACTCCAGTTTCACATCCCGCTGTTTCGTCCCGTCCCGTCCCGTCCCGTCCCGTCCTGTCTGGTCCCGTCTCGGCCCGACCTAATTAAACGAGGCGGCAGCAGTCATTGCCAACTTGCAATGAATGGTTCCTGCTCACCGTTTGACCACTGTCGAGCCGGAAAGCTGAAAGCCGAATTTGGGTTTTGGTCCTGCACTTGCATGTAATTAGTGCAGTTGCTGAATGAATTGCCCGTGCAGTTTCAGGAACTTCGTCCACATGAGTGCCGTGCGCCTCCTTTGAAGCCAGTGCACCTACATCACAGAGAGAAAAACTATTTATAATTCCTGTACCTTGATAAATGACAAGTTCTAAGCAGCTGTAAGTAATTGGGAGTACCAGAGCAGCCTAATGAATCGTTGGCCTGGCCAATGAGCACAATTAATTTCCATTCTCAATGTGTTTTCTTTCCTGCAACTATTCCCACCAGAGTCAAGTATTATATCTGAAACCCAAACCGATTCAATGAAATACAAAAAACTTTCTATTTTGAATAATGAACTTTATTGTATTTAACACTTTGTAATGAATGCTTAAACAGCAGACACTTATTTTAAAATACATGTTTATATATATTTATACACGATTAACTACGAATTGTGTTGGCTTTGGTTACACTTTTACCGGCTTTATATATTGGGGCAAATCTAATCGCTAAATGTCTTTCCAGGGAAAATATGACAACTCGCGCTTTTTGCTAGTGCTAGAATGGCTTGACGTGTGGGCAGTTTGTGGGCGTGGCTGTTGGAGTTTGTGAGAAGGCTTTTCCAGTTGATCAAATAGAGGTCAGCCAGGCAATTGAGACGGTGGACGATACGGCTGTAAAATTCGAAATGGCCGCCATAATCCGAAGGCGATGCGTGACAGACAAAGCGAGGTTTAGTTTTGGGATTTGGAACACCGTTTGGTGGCATGGCGACGACGACGACGACGCCGACGAGTTTTACTTTGGATTTGCCGCTTTGGTTGTGGTCTTCGTCTTGGCACACAAAAAAAATAATTCACAAATTATGCGAATTAAATTTTTAATAATTCTCATGGCAACGTTAAATAAATGAGCGCGAAAGGTAAATGCAAGAAAAATTCTCCAACTCAGAGTCTGGCTGGCTGGCTGGCTGGCTGGCTGGCTGACTGGCTCGATGCAGCGCGAGGTCTTGTCTGGTCTTGCCACACAAATCTTTTGTCTGGGCTTATGTGGCCAAAGAGTGGGATGGAACAAAATATTTAACGCGTCAGGCATATCTGGCCATGAAGCTGCAGCAGCTAGTCAGCCATCCAGCCTGCCCGTGGGCCACAAAACTTGCCCAGAACTCGGTTAAAAATCATCAAAGTCAAATCATCAACTCCGAGTCATCAAGGCTCCAAACATAACACTGTCCGCTTTCCATCGCACTCACATTGGGGCAGGTGGTGAGTCGGCAGGCCCTGATAAATACGCCCGACCTGCCTGGTATTGGTATTGGTATTGAAATTTCGGACAAGGTGCCAAGTATCCCACTGCATTGCTTTTTGGTTACTCTGCGTTATCCTCAAAGGATGGTCGTTAAGAGGTTGCACAACGTGCTTAACCTTTTCACAACTCCATATAAGCAAAAGGATCCCAAACATTTTCAGCACTGCACTTTCAGATCTCTGTGTTGATCTCTCTATTAAGAGCTTACTACTTATATAAGATTAGTTTAATGGAACTTTACATATCTAAGGTAAGGTAAGCCTTTCAGTCTCCAATTTTGACAATTCAAGTTGTTTTTTTCTGCATATTTACTAAATTATTTGATCCAACCGGTTAAATTAATATACAATAAAAAAAAAAAGAACTAAGTTATTGTTTTACAAGATTAATTTTTGTGTAAATATATTTGGTTTAGGAGTTCAGTGATATTTATTATAACAAATTAAGTTTGTTCAGACAGAAGATTGGTTTTCTTTTCTTCTTTTTATCGTTTTGCTATGGGAAAAAGGATACTAAATTTGAATTTAGCTCGAATATATGTATCTATCTATCCTTTTGTATGTATGCATTCTTTTGCATGTTAAATGCGTTTTATTATTTTATTAAATTATATTTTTTAGACTTGTAAATGTGCATTGATATTTGTGAAAAATTGTAAACTAATAAGTACATTTTAATCATATTTTACTGCAAACCAAAAATATTTAATTATGTCGTCTGTCTTATCGATATGTTTTATAATAAGTATAAAACAAAGATGGAATAAAACTTCTACTTGCTCATCGTTTTTTAACAAAATGATCATGAGAAGGTCATTTAATGAAAACATCGAATCATCTGAAATAATTTTTGAGCATTTGAGATTGTAAAAACAATGATAGATCCAGATAATGAAGTGTTCACACATGATACAGACAAAAGGATAATTTAAAAGAAAGAAAGTAATAAAGCTAGAGGTTAGATAAGATCAAGCAACAGTTAGACTGCCATCTCTCTCTGCATCTCAATCTCTCATTTACTCTCTCTCTCTCTCTCCCTCTCCCTCTCTCTCTCCCTCTCCCTCTCCCTCTCTCTCGCTCTTTCTCTGTGGGACACGTGCACTGATTGGAGAGCTCGGCTGTGAACTTGTCAACGAGAGCTGTCACAACAAGCCACATTGTTTGGAGGGCTCGAAGCGGTCTCCGTTATTGCTCTTTTTACTTAGCTGCTGTGACATTTTTATGAGCTGCCAAAAGGGGTTGCTGCTGGCTTTTGGCCATTTTGATAGGCGGCCGACAAGCTGAGCTGTTGCCTTGTTGCCTTGTTGCCTCGTTGCTTGTCTCCGTTGTTTTGCTGACAGTGTAATAAAAGTTAATTGAGTAGCTGCAGCTTAGCGAAGCAACATATCTTACTTGCAGCCCACCCCAACCCACTTCAAACCGTCCACACACAACCACCCACAACCACCCACAACCACCCACAACCACCCACACCCACCCCCTAAAAAGGGCCCGTTTAATCCGCACAGTCTGCCCGATGTTTGTTAGCCCCGCTTGTTTGTTTATTGCACGCCGGTGGTTGTGTTGCCCACTGGTTGTGTTAGCCTGGCTAGCTGGCAACCCGCAACAATCACCGTTGCCATCCTCCTTCTGGCACGGCTCCCCTCTTAATGCGTGCATTTTCTGAGTGTTCTTCTTGTTGTTCTTGTTGTTGTCAACGGCAAAGGCCACGCCTTTTTTGCGTTAATTTCAATGGGGAAAATTGCTGCACTATTCCCACCGCAAGCACCAAGCCCAGCTAAACGAAACCCAACCTAAAAGCAGCCCAACCCAACTAAAACCAGGCCAATCCAAACCCAATCCATGTACATCCAGAGTATTCAACGTCGCCCTCATCCCCTCTTGCTGTACTTCCTTCTCCCTCACCTTATTTGTAACGTTTTATTTGTAACGCTTTTTTTTTTTTTTTGTCATTTTCATCGCTGTCGTCGACTGTTTATTTCATTATTTGATTTTTATACCCTGCGCCAATTGAAAGTTGACACGAGCGGGTATTTGGATTCTTCTTTCGACTCTCTCGCTCTCAGTTCCGCTTGGCTGATTTTAGATTAAAGTCTTTTTACAATATTTTGGACTCTATTAACATCGAACTAGATCCAATGAAGAGTTCCTCTTTTTTAATATTTTGACTGAGCTAAACAAATTTGAAATACTATTTCATAAAATTATTCAGCTCAATTCGATTTTTAATTTGAATCAATAAATAATACATATAAATATATTTTAAGCCATATCTCTTATAGAGTTCATATATTGTGAAAAAAATTGTATACCCTCTTGCAAGGGTATGAAAGGCAATCTGCAAGGTTGACAAAAAATTTCAATTTCCACACCCACTAGGAAAATCTTTGCTTGAAAGATAATACAGCGCACTCCACGCATTGTCTATATAAAATAATATGCATAGAAAAAGTATTATGTATATACAAGGTTAAACCATTTTATCTTATTGTATTTGCATGTCTGTATACCCAGTATTTAATTCAATTGGATAAGTTTACTTTTTGATATCGATTCCTTTCGCTAATACTATAAATCCTATATGTATCGATTTTCCTCTTTCATTTTATTTTTGAAATTTATTTGGAATGCTAGACGAATATCTGATATTTAACCTTTTTAATGCATTTTACCCCTGTCCTCTAACACAATCGATTTATATATTTATGTGTATACTGATTTAAGTATAAACTGATATTTATCGATAAATAAATACGTATGTATAAAGATTATTATTAGCTCGGGCTCAGTGTATAGCCCCCTATGAATGCATTTTTTGACGCTAATTTGAATTTCTAGAATAAGAATTCTGGAATATATACTTCTATAAAGTTTAAAGAAATTTGGGCTACGCCCATTTCGAAACCGGCAAGCCGCAAGCGTTGCTATAGACTTAAAACGCAACTTCCTGGGCAGGTGTACTGCTTATGACGTCATCCAAGGAACGATATTAAATATATCTATAATTTAAAGTTTGAGAGTCCGTCCGTGATTAGTGGTTACAGTCTAAGAGTCATCCACCAAAATTTTGGATTATATTACGATGTTCTTGGATACCGTTCGAGACCCTTTAACTTCGCTGCCCAGTGCTACAAGCCGTACGACTAAAATGAAAAAGGCACTTATGTTAAACAGGTAATATTAAGTCTAAACGGATGTGTTTGAAAATGGGGTCCCTCGTAGTACCCGTGAAATTTCGCTGCCACCCAAGACTGATTTTCTTTCATTTCGTTTTTCGTTAATTTGTCCGCATACGTTCGTATTACATTTTTCATCTGTATAACAATTTTTTCTGCCTGATTACATGACAAGATAATGCTTAAGATATATGCGCCTTGTCAGACAACAAATGCAAGCTGCAAAACAACATGCAACAACAAAGATTACAAAACACAATACAAAAAGAGAAATACATAAAATACTAATAAAAATAATTTCAGCACTAAAATTGTTGCTCCAACAGGAAAAAGAAACGAAACAAGTCAGAGTGCTCTAGTCGAGAGTGCTCGACTAAGACATACGCTGTTGACAGCCTTAAGAGACCGAAAAGCAATATTCCGACCATATTCTATATATTTACTATAAATCTATTATACAGCAAAGCATCGAATACGACATATACCATATATATGGGACTATCCCAGATTGTAAAGGACTATGAATGTTTAAAATAATATAAATAATAATATAAATAATAATATAATATAATAAAATAAGATAAGTTCAGCATACACAAAATATTATGATATATATTCATATACATATACATAAGTTTCATTATCCAAAAGGGAGAAGGATATCAACTCGGGTTTCCTGGAAACTTTTTATTTAAAGGGGTCCGCACAACACGAGTATACCGCTTCTTTCCGAATTTTAATGGGTATAGGGTACAAAAATGCGGTTGGACAGACGCTTTTGCCGCTTTCCGAAGCTGACCAAGTTGGTAACGGCGGCAAAAAAAAAAAAAATTTATTAATTCACAATAATAAATTTTAGTGTCTTTCGTTTTCGATTTGTATCGAATGATAATTACAGGTTGCGCTGTAAGAAGAAAAATGCTTCAGTTGCCGTTCCCAAGACGGGGTTTCTGCTCGCGCTTGCGTTTGGATCCCAACTCCAGGTTCAGCTCCAGCTCCAGCTCCAGCTTCAGCTTTAGCTTCAGCTTCACCTTCAGCTCCTGCTATATCCACAGCTCCAGCACAAGCACCAGCGCCACTCTCTAGTCCAGGTCCTGGTTTGGCTTTGCCGACTTTTTGGCGCTGCTGACCACAGTAATTAATTGTTTGGATATGGCGGAGTGAAACAGCAGTTGGGTGCAAGTGGGATAGCAGTCTATAGCCATGCATTTATTTATTTCAAGTTCTTTCCACATTGAAATCTAGGATTACGAATGGATGCTCTACAGCACACATGCTCTTCAACAGAAACGAAAACAGCTTTAATTCCATTAAGATAATTTAGTTGAGTTGTGATATATTTTATGTAATTCCTAATTTGAAGAGAATCTTTACTTTTACGTAACAGAATAGATATGTCAAACTCATATTTATCATGTAAAATCGGACAGAACTTAGCTAGGATATATTTTGTAAGCAACTAGTTGAAAACAATAACCATTATTCATAGTAGAAGAAGAAGGAGACTTTAATTTGTATCAATACAGAAAGTTTACGGTCTAGGTTTCTTGTCCAGTACCTAAGGTTAGAAGCCAATTTGCTTCCCCTTTTTTGGCTTCCTGAACGCTTAAGTTTCAGTTGGATCTGATTTCAAAACAACAGCAGGACAATAATTATAATCGTTAGTCGTTAAACTTAATCGCATACGCATTTAACTGCTGTGCCAAATCAACTGAATATTCAGATTTCTTGCTCGATTTGATTTGTATTGATTCGTTGTCGCCACACTCAATTGCATTTATTTAGCTTTGTCAGCGGTCACGGTATAATTGTGGCTAATTATCCAATTAAAATGGGGCGCAGAGGCCAGTACGCAAAAATTGTGTTGGCTATTGTCGAATGGTCGAAAGCTACGAGCCAGCAAATCGATGGCGCTTTAATCAAATTCTGCCACCGTAATATTCTGAGCCAGAGACAAAGGCAGAGGCAGCGAGTGAGCGAGTGAGCGAGAGGGGGAATCTCAAAATCAGAATCGGGCCAAAACAGGAGCGAGAGAGGGAGAAAGAGCCAGGGAGAAAGAGAAAGAGAAAGAGAAAGGGAGAGAGAGAGAAGGAGAAGGAGAGTGGAAGACTTGATATGGAGTCAGTAGCTACCAGGCTGATTGACTGGTTAAGCATTAAGTCTAATTATGATAATTTTGCTAAGCGCCTCGAGCTGCAATCGATCAATTATAAGGCACAGAGGTGAGAGGTGCATCTCCCGTTGGTGTCCTGGCCCTGCCTGATCTGCTTGTGCCTTCCCTTGACGATCGTCGGAGGAGCAGAGCTCGCGCTCGCGCTGGCGCTCGCGGTCGCGGTCGCGCTCGCAGTTGATTTAAACAATTTACACATTCGACATTTCGTCAACATGTTGCTCAACATCTCATCAAAACAATATAAAAATAATAAATAACAATAATTAAGTGCAATGAAGCCGCAAAGGTGGAGGTGAACCGTCACGTACCTACAAGCTCATGGAGTGCAAAGTGATGGCCAAGAAGTAGTTCCTGGGGTGTGCGCCGACTGAAGTACTGCCATACTTTATTGCAGGCTCCTGCAAGTTGGCACCCTTTTCAGCTTAAACACAGGTTTGGACCATGCCAGCAACCGCAACCAGCAACCAGCAACACCCTCAACTTGCCACAGTCTGCGTCGAAGTCGGAGTTGAGGTCGGTGGTGGATGGATGGATGGATGGATGGATGGATGGATGGATGGAGCGAAGCACCATCGAGTGTGTAATCAAGGTAGGTAGTCATTATATACATAGTATGCTCCGTCTTAGCTCCGGATTAATGTAGAGCTTTATACGATATTCTGCCAAGATGCGCTGATTAAAATAACTCAATTAGTTATATATGTTTTAACTAACTGAAAGTTCACATTCATCCAAATTAACAGTTAAACTGTTTTCTTTTTTTTTATTATCCGATACGATACGATACTTAACCCTATTAGGGAGTTTTCTTGATATGTGTCGAGTGGTTTTACCATTAAGTAGAACAAATAGAAAACTCTAGTTGAGTGTGCTCGACTAGGAGATACCCTGAACTCCGTGCAAGGCTGTTATTTATCAAATGTTGCCTACTTGAGAACCTACGCATGGAAGTACATCAAATTAAACTCAGTGATAAAATCAAGCACGAACACATTCATACACATATAAGAAATATATAAGCGAGGAAAATTACGCTGCGCACTCGGCAGTGCCGAACGCTGCGCTGTAGCTGTGATCCTTGCTGAAAACGGGAGTTATAACTTCTTATTTTATACGATTATACGATCTTAATTATACTTTTGGCTTATGTTAATATCACTAACATGCGTATACCTTGAGAGCACAACATTCTACCATAACAAATGGGAGATATTCAAAATCCAAAGTATCCAAAATGTGTCCCGTTTAATTGAATCTAGTATATAGTAAGTTTGAGGCTTCCACCTCATAAGATGTTTGAAATCTGCTTGAAAATCTTAAACGTATTATCCAAAACAAAATAAAAGGGAAATAGTTATGGATATCAAACTCGATATGCACCTACTATAGAAAAATATACATGTGAAATTTCAGGCCTGTAGATCTCTTTCTTTTTACCCATTTTGATGGGTTCAGGTTATAAAACAGAATTAATTTATTTTCATAAATGCTATTAAAATAAATCTTCAATTGATATTTCCAAGTTCCGACTAAATCAACTGGGTTTATGTGCTAGTTGTACATGATTTAAAGAAAATTTTCCTCTTTCTTCAAAGATGAAGTGGTAGAAACTGTTCAGTACAATACTCGGGCACAAAATTGAAAGGGTATATTCTGTCCATCTGGTCAGACCTGAGAGCACAGCAAATAGAAAAAATTGGGTAGTTTGTCGGATTGAAGATTCTTTGGATTGTGATGAAGTATTACCACCGGGATAGGAAGAGTGAATATGGAGAGGTAGCGGGACAATGGAGAAAAGAGGGGCCTAAGCGAAAACCGATTGGCATCAAGGTGATGAACGCCGTTGCTTATGATGATTCACAATTTTAGGCTTAAGGTCGATGGCGAATTTTGATTGATTCGCATTTGCGATCGATTTAAAGCATGTTGTTGTTCTTGTTGTTGTATGTTGTTGTTGCTGTTGTTGCTGTTGTTGCTGTTGCTGTTGCTTAGACACATAATCGCTACTGTGTGTCAGGACAAGCAGCGCCTAGCGTGATTTTTCCTGTCGCTGCGGGGCATCGAGGGGTCGTCCAACCTAAGCTTCCAGCCTAGCTGGCCCTGGCCCTGGACGTGGAATTGGACGTTTACGTCGACGTGGATGTGAATGGTTGATGCTGGTCGATGGCCTAGTGTCTGTTACTGTTGGTTGGTTGGTTGCTTGTTGGCTGTTGGTTGTTGGTTGCTGGTTGTTGGTTGTTGGTGTTGTTGCCGTTTGTTGTATTAGCGTAAGTTTCGAACGCCGCTTGAACGTCTACGACCCACTTCAAAGTGATTTACGATTCTGTGACACGCCCTCGCCTAGCAATTTAGAGAACGAGTCCCCTTTCGAAAAAAGAATACCCGTACAGCCATGCATACACATTTATTCATACATATGTATATTTAGACATATTCTATCACGTATGTGCACTCCACATACACATGTAAGTATATATACGTGTGTACTCACATACTTAGCAGACGGCTGCGTTTTGACTGCGGTCGATTTGTTGCTTTTGTTTTTGCTTTTGCTTTTGGTTTTTTGCTTTTTGGTTTTGCTTTTGGCTACCACCTTGTTACTTTTTATGCCACGAGAACTTTTACCTAGCTAGGATAGGTCCAACAAACAACATTTTTTAGCGTTTATTCGCATTCATAAACTGGCTTGGGTTTGGGTTTGGGTTCGGCCATGCTCCTCAGCCTTGGCCATTGCACCCCAACAGAAATGAATTAAATTGTATTCTGATAACCGTAAAACAATTTGAATTTAACTTTTAATGCTTATTGTTACCCTTTATTCATAATGAAATGTGTTATTGATTTCTGTCCAGCTAACAGTATGTTTAACCTATGAGCACTATAATAAAATCATCTAGGCTTAAAGTACAGGAAAGAAAGTAATTCTTAAATAAAACATTTCAAGGAACTCGAAGTATGAAGACGCTCCTTTGGTCAACACTTTACACGTTCAAGTCGGATTCTGTTTCAGTTTATTGGAGCATATTCGTTTCTATCTGAGCCCAAAATAAATATTAAAGACACGGAATAAATATCGCTTTTGTTTGCCACCATGTAATATCTATATTACGCACATGCCGGGCTTAATCACACTAAAATAATTCAATTTAAGTTAAAAAAAAAAATTTGTTTTCTTGAGTTTATGAATATTTATCCAAATATAGTGCTAAAAAGCGTATATTCGTGCATTCTTGGAATTCTGTTAAATTTTGTAATTCACAATTTCGTTCACATTTGCTAAATTAGTTGACTTCGAATATCGATATGATGTTGAGCTGCGTAGTGGTATAAACTCGGATCTGGTTGAAGATGGATCTAAATTTTAAATTTTTTTTTTTTTTTTTTTTATGTCCTAGATGTGAACATATTTTTTGTTCTAAATAATAGCTGTGTTTTGTATATAATACATAACAATTTCTTTAAAACTGCGTGTATTTCGATGTACCACACCCCGTATAGCTATCTTTATTCTATAGTTCAAGTTTGTAGCTTTATGAGCAGTGAAAAAAGAAGCGATTATACTAAATTAGATATATTGATGAACGATTTGCCGCGCACCCTTTGGGAGTAGATATATAATTATTATCTTAAAACGTCTTTATTATATTCAAAATAAAATAATTATCGATTTTTCTTAACACTTTGTCTACTTTTGGTACCAATAAGTATATATCTAAAAATTTCAAGTATGTATCTAAAAGAATTGCACGGACAATAGAGACTAAATTCTTTTTTCTTTTGGAAAACAGAGGCTTAAAAATGAAATGCATTTCCTGACAGATTACTTTCGCTCTGCTTTTTAGAAGCTCAATCTCGAGATAATTTCATCCACACAAGATTCTAACTAAACTCTGCATTTACACAAAAAAAAAAAAAAAAAAAAAATTATTTCATTACCAATATACCACCTACCTAATAACCCAACGAAAAAGTTATGTGGTTAAGCCATCAAAGGTGTCGATTTTGAAATTAAGACATTATATAGTAGCGAACTATTTTCTGATGCATACGATATTCCGGCAAATTATTTATACTATTATTCATATTACATGAGCTTTCAAGCAAATGAATTAAGTTTGATTGGTTTCGTTTGAAGAACAAAAAGTTAGGCAAACTTGGGGCTTCAATTATCGCAAGCTCGAAAAACTTTTTTTCCACCTGTAAACTGGTTGCCAGGTAAAAACTTAATGCAAAAGCGAGCAATTAAAAATGAAAATGTATTTTGTGATATTCATGAAATGCGCAAATTGTTCAATTTTGGATTCTAGAAAAGTGGGCGTAGCCGACGAGGGTGTGGCCAGGTATTCTTTGATTGGGAAACTTTTCGTGCATCAACTTAAGCAAATTGCAAATGGTTTAATTAAGCGCAAATGGCTGACAATAAGAGTGTCATTATAATTGTTAACCGTCGAGTTGTAAAGGAAAGCGCAAAACATCGAAGGGAGAATGTCCCATTGGTGGGCGGGCCACGCCCAGAATTAAACTGAAGTTGAGCCTGGTGCCCGATTGCAGAAAATCATTTAAATTGTAAATAAAGCAAGAGGGGGGCGAGAATGGAAGGGCTGTGGATACATACAGTAGAGTTTCGTACGAAAAAAAAAGACACATTAATTGTAACTCTTGTCTCTCCGATATAAAATATGAAGACTCTGGAAGAGTTTTCATTCTGTTTAGCAGTTGAAAATGTTTCAGACCGACTAAATCGTTTTTAATAGAATACCACAAGTTTTCATGCACGGTTAACGCGGAGAACCGACAATTTGGTATTCGCTATACTTAATATAATACAATACACTTATATTGGCCTCGTATATTAAAACGGGAACTGTAGCCGTTGTACTTGAGGCTGTGGTTGGCTGATGTGTGAAAGGGAGTTGGAATAGGCCCCCCTCTTGGTTTGGAGGAGAGGATATCGGAGGCTCTGCGAAAATTAAAGCACCCACCGGTGCTGGCGTTGACGACTTCTATTGACTTAGTGAAAGAGAAAACGAGATAGAGATTGAGATGCAAAGAGTACATGACGTTGATTCGTCTAAATAAAGACGAAGCACACGCACGTACCGAGCCTCCCACTCAACTCCCAACTCCCAACTACCAACTACCATTCAATTCTCGCCGAAGTCTCTCCCAACTCTCACCGAAGTCTCGTCTGGACTGAGGGTGGGTGAACAATTGGGCATGGCTGCTGACTGAACTGCAGCAAGAGCCGCTGCTGCCAACTCGTTGTCGGTCAGCTAATGAGGCCGACCGCAACTCAACAACCCCTCGATATCTCCGCTGTTGCAGGAACCTCGAATAACGCAACTGCCGGCGCTCAAAGTCTGCCTTTGCAGTCCTTTGCTGTGGTGTGTCGTAAGCCAATCTCTGGAGTGAGTAAACTAAATCTGAATTTGAGAAATCCTGCGCCGAGCAGCATGTGCTGGGCACACTTGAAATTTTACTTTTCATCTAAGACTCCACACCGAATCGTCCGTCTGTTTGTCCGGGCAACGATGCAAATTCAAATGCTGCAGCTGCCACTTGGGGTGTGGCTCAATTACAACTAGGGCTAGGAACATGTGCGGCGGTGCAGCACGCTCAAACAGAAACCAAATGATGCAAAAGTGTTTCGGTGCTTGCTACAAATTTTGTTGGTCTTTTGTTTACTTGGATATTTGGAAAACATACTCTGCATAAGGGCAAACAAGTCACTAACAACTGAAACCCTTGTGGCTAAGCTTTGTATAAGTATGTGTATGTGTGCCAAGGTAATGCAATTAATAAATGAATCTATCATCTTGATAAACCGAATAAATAAAATACATATAAGCAATGTCTAGTAGTTCTGCATACACTAACCTGCAAAATTGCATTCGGATGCGATCGACTGTGCAATGCTCTACAATGCAATCGATTCAGATTATAAATTATCTATTTAAATAATAAATATATATATTATTCAATGGCAAACTGTGACTTATGAAGCTTAGTCTTTAACTCATTTTTTAATTATGAGCTGTTTAAGCTACTGAATGGAATAAGTATTTATATATATTTATGTAATAAGTATTTATGTATATTTATAATAAGTATTTATATATATTTATGTAATAAGTATTTATATATATTTATAATAAGTTTTTAAAGGTCCAAATTTTAAGCATCAATAACGAAATAAAAATATTGGTCTTATGCGAGGGTAAGAAAAGACAATAAGCTAAACTCGTTTACCTTGTGAACCAGGAAAAAAGATATGGTATGATATACGAGAATATGTTCTTGAAGTCTCTAGCTCTTATAAGTTTCGAGGTGGAAGCGTTAATCAATAAGGACAGATACTTCAAGAAAATTAGTTCTACTCATCGCTCATCGTCGGCATCATGGATATATATAGAATTTTGTGAATATGGTTAAAAATATTGTTTAAAACCTAAGAAATTTTATATATATAATTTTATATATATATATATATATAAAAGATTTGAAGCATTTAGTTCTTAAAATCGCTTGTCTTACTGATCGCAATTATATACATATTTTGTCTTAATACACATAAATGTAATTATTTTATGTATGTGTATATGTTTATTTTTTACGAATTCATCGCACAAAAAAGTCGGACTGTAAAAAAATTGGTCACTTTTTTTTATTAGAAAGAATTAATTCCGGAATCCTGAATTTGGAATTAAAATTCCTTTTCACTTAAAAACAAGACAAACCTGAAAGAATGGTTTTATGAGTTGCCGCAATTATTTTATTATATATCTCACATGCACAGACACAATGATATATGTAAGTATGTATATGCCGACATACACAGGGGTTGCGCCTCTTCTTTCTGGGGTAATTAAAAAAAAAAAAAACAACAAAAAATATCAACGAACCTATTATTTGTTTGACTTTAAAATTAAGTTTTTAAAATATGAAATTTAATATTATAATATTTACATATTGTAAACACCGGGCTATAGATACTTATAAAAATATTATTTAAAGTGAATTCAAGAAAGTTATTGAGAGAACTATATATTTATTGTTAGCATGGATTATAAGAGAAATACGATAAAACATTGTATATGTATAATATATTTTAGTTTTCAGGCTTAAAAAAAACACATCGATGAACAACACTCAAACAGGCAACATACATACATACATACGTACATAAATGTGCATGCATTGTTCGGGATTCAAGCAGCACATTTTTCTAGAGATACCCTGATAAACCATCAAATTACGGGACTTACTTCTTTATATACATATGCACATACGAGTACACAAGAAATAGTCAAAAAGTGCTGCTGCTGTTTTTATTTTGGGTGCGATTGGGATAGCTATAAAAAAGTGGTATAAACTATTTGCCTACATACCCTTTTGAACCGTTTTCAGTGGATGAAGGGATAACCCCAAAAAAAAAAATTAATGGATCCATAGGATAAAAATGCGCAACATTTTGGCGTATGCACGTGATAGGATTCCGCTGCAGGCAACTACAAAGGGCTACAACTGAAGTTGCGCTCTCTTTGCTTTCCGATTGAGAGGACAAGCGCGATGTAGCGCCAGAGAGAAAAGGTGCGCTAGAGCGAAAACGCGCGTGCCAATTGTACAGCCATCTCTCTCGCACAGCGGCCATTGCTCTAATTATAGGTTAGGGCAAACACTGCATAAGACAATGTTCGGATTGGTCGTTACCACCGCGTCGGCGCGCTGCACGCACGCAACGGGGCGTCGCCAAACGAAACTGGTTTTGAGCGCGTGCTTAGTTGCTTTTATGAATGAACTGAAAGAAACGCACACAGACATGCACAAGCGGCGCCCTCTACTAGCCGGCTAGCTAATACATCATCATCATCATGAGGCACACAGCCAGAACCGGCACCAACAGCAGCAACAGCAGCAGCAGCAGCAAAAGCAACAGCAACAGCAACAGCAATAGCATAGCTGATGATCATCATAACCGTGGCTCGCATTCGGTGGTTGCTCGGTTTATTGCTGTCTCTTTTTCGCGCGCAAGCACACAAGAGCTGCGCCAATGTTAGGTGTAACTGCGTCATGATGAATGGGAATGGCTGCTGCTTTGGTTGTGTGCCGCTGCTTTGGCAGCGAGAGAGCGTAGCGTCAGCCAGGCTGCGGTTTGGATTGCTTGCTGGCTGCAGTCGCTGTCGCTGTCGCTGTCGCTGTCGCTGTCTCAGTTTGGCAGCGCACACAGCCAAAGAAGCAGAACACACACAACAACACAACACAACACAACACAACAATCGCAAATCGCGCTCTCTCTTGTTTTGACGCGCCCTCTGCTATAGCTGAACGACGACAACGCCTTCGCTTGACGTTGACGGAGCAGTCGCCGCCAACGACAAAACGGGAATGGGCCCAAGCTTTTTGTTTGCGCTGGCATCGCGTGAAACAGTTGCAAGCCTTTGAACGATCAGCGACGACGCTAAAAACTTTTGCGCGGATATATTTTGTTTGTTAATGCAGACGCCTCCTTGTCGCCAACGTCGCCGCCGACGCCTTTGCAAGCAACATCGATATCGACATCGACATCGACATCAACAACAAAAACAATAACAATAACAATATCCAATATCCAATATCAACAACTGCAACAGCAACAGCAACAGCAAAAGCAACAGCAACAAAAACAAATTCTTACAGTTGTGAGTGCGTTTCAGTGCATTTAAATTAAACTTCTGTTTTTTTCTGTTGTAAGTTGACCCACGCGGCTTATTGTTTTGCTTCAGTTATAATAGTTATTCAAATAATAGTATTCAAATCTCTTACATTTCATTTGACCGGGCAGTTGTGAATCGTCGAAGATCAGAGGCTGGCGCTCGCGCCTAATTCAAATTGGTATTCGAACAGCGTGTTGCAGTCACCGAACTTGTGGCAGTGGCAGTGGCAGTGGCAACAATATTTTCAGCATAAATTGATAAGCAACAACAAGATATCAAATCCATTTAACAATAAAAACCGAAAAGCCAACACAGCATTGGCTGAGGCATAACAAACAGTGAAAAGTGCATTTCAGCAGTTAGAATCCTTATGAAAATTATTTTTTGTTGCATATTTTTTATTGTTTGCGACTAGCGCGCGTGTTTCTCTGTGCTTAATCATTGTGTGTCTCTAGACAGCAGCTACAACGACATTTTAAACAGGGCTTAGTAGCTGGAAAGCGACTTTGTTTATGTGCTTTGTTTGGAATAATCCAGCTTCGTACCCTCACAAACCTAAGCAAGTACATTTGCTGCACGCCTCAAAATTACAACGCCAACAGGAAGAAGAACAACAGAAGCAGCAGCAGCAGCAACTTTCGCAGCAGCCGCTAAAATGCTAACGGACATGACACCAACCGCCGGCCAATTGTACGGCTCACAGATTCCGGCTATGGCGGGCATGAA
This sequence comes from Drosophila pseudotalamancana, assembly GCA_037075185.1. Taxonomy (NCBI): domain Eukaryota; kingdom Metazoa; phylum Arthropoda; class Insecta; order Diptera; family Drosophilidae; genus Drosophila; species Drosophila pseudotalamancana. The sequence continues at coordinate 67,396 of JBAMCK010000618.1, read as the reverse complement.
CATCACAAACATTGCGACACATTTGCAGAAACCGCAAGTAAATCCGGTAAGTGGCGATTACAACCAACAACCAACCATGCTTAGTACTAAGTCTAGATGTCAATGTATACCCTGTGCCCTGACTGAATGTCGAACTGATTGGCCGATCGATTGGCAGATCAATTCTCAATGTTGCCTACAATTCTCTTGCAATCGAATCCATTAGGAAGCGTTACATGGTGAAATGTCCTATAATGTAGAGAAGTAAGAGGATTAGGATTAGAGAACAAGCATTCCTTTTCTTTGCTCCTTTGCTAATTGACTAACTCCCGGATTCCATAAACAAGTCTAATTTCTAAATTGTAGACACGGTTTTTATTTTACGAAAGAACATTTAGTTTTGACACATTAGTTAGATAATCATTGATTAAAATTGAAGATCTCAAAAATATCTCCGCACGAAAAATTATAAATTGCAACTTTTATGTTTAATTGGATCGCATTTAAAGTCATTTTCAAATACCTATGTAAAAGCTTCACCGGAATTCGTGATTCACCGATTAAACGTGATTCCCTCAGGCGGAAAAAAGGTGGAAAAGTAACATGTTAAGGTGTTCAAAGAATCGTAACCCTCGAAAAGCCGGTTAATACCCGTTAAGATTTGTGGTCGAATTTCAATCAAAATAAAAGACGACGTGTGATCCTACCTAAGCCTAAAATATCTAAAAATTCGAATATATATTCGTTACGCCTGTCTACGACTAACGGCAACTATTGATCAAGAATCTTTAGCAGTACGCAGAGTCTTGCTTTAATATGTCCGTCTGCCCCTTAATACAGGTGTTTACCGCTATTTGCATGCCATTCGGATATTAACCTTCATAGAAATGTGTCCAGCTCGCATATTAATAAATGTATTTAATTATGTATGTTTTTAATTGTGCATACACGTATCCTATGAAACGTGATGATAGTTTTATTATAATTATAATTGCTACGGCGTTGGGAGAGATGTAATCAAGTATTAATTAATTAGATTATATTTTTTATAGTTTTTATAGTTATTAAGATGGCCGATAAGTCGACTTAGGTGCTGAAGCTGATAAATACTCGTATATGAAACATATGTACTTAAATATATTGGCACTTGTGCATATCTATATATTTATAAGGTGACAAATGAATCGCTTACACGGCAATTGGCTCAACAATGAAAAACAAAGCTTGCCAACAATTTCGTATCGACAGCATCACCAATAAAACAAATCCGTGGCAACAAACGCTGTTAGACGCGATGCCAATTCGCAGCTGAACTCGAGATTCCAGGTAGGGGTTCACAGGACGCAGGGAAATTCAGTCACCCATAATGGGCATGGGTTCCTTTGTTTGTGATCAATGATACTCCATGAGTTATCCGTAAATAGCTAATGCTGCCGAGGAGTCGAGGCTCTGTCCGGATCCGAGTAAAAGTCAGCTCCTAAATTGATTAGATCCGGCTTGTTCAACGCGTCGCGGTCTGTGTGCAAACGAATTTCACGCTACGGCTTAGTAGATACGCACGTCACCGATACAGATACAGATACAGATACAGATACAGATACAGTTGCATACTGTAGATACAGATACAGGTAGAAAATACATGGCAATTATGCGGACGCTCAGGTTTCCGATGCCTCTGAAATCAATTATTCGAGCATACTTCAGCTACTCGAGGTGTAAAGCTAAATATGATATGATTTGCATCTCTTCCCAGTGATCGAGAGTCTCTACAAAGGTATTATGGTATTGGAGATGTGAGATAACGACTAAGACGAAGACTCATTGACACAGCAAACCATTATGCGATTAGGCTAATTGACTCTTTGCAGATCGTTGGCCGTTAGAGATTGATCGGGTAGCCCTACTTGGCTTTACATCGTGTCTGTAATCCTATACTAATGCTGCTCTAATATTAACCTCAATATATGTTATTCGACTGACAGACATTAATGATTTTGCACATATAATCTACAATTTAAAATTTACTTTGATCGTGCCGAAACACAAATTAAAATTAAAGCAATGCCTCTTAGACAGAAAAAAAAAAATATATTCCAAAATCCTAATGATGATGATCGATGAGAAAATACGCACACTCACACTCACACAAAAATATATCTATGCAAACCAGAAAGTATTATCCTTAATTGTTAGGGCTGAATTTTTTTCAATAAACTGTAACACACTTCTCAAATATATTTTTAGAAAGATCATTGAAAACCCACCAAATGCTACGAACAAATTGTCGTTAGTCAGATTTTCGGGGAAGTTCTTGAGCAGAAGAAGATGAATTTCTCTCTTCGCATTACATTAGATGATGAAAGTATAAAATTCATTTTTTTATATTCCTTCGATCAGCCACGTTAATTAACTGTATCTTTTTATCAATTTAAAGGTGGCAGAAAAAGTATATGAATATGTATTTTAACAAAAAGAGGTTGTTCTTTTTTCCAAGTGTTACAATCTATTCTGCTGTTGAAAAATTCAAATATTGTTGATTCGTCTTTTCTAAAAAAGAACCCCGTATCTAAATCTGCTCTGAAAATCGACTGATCGAAGTAGATCTAGAATAAATATTTGGTTTCTAATATTTGATTATAAATGCGTAATGAAAGTGTTTTCAATGGCATTAATTTGATATATTCGGTTTAATCAGAATCGACGACTGTATTTTTACTTAAGTGATCCACCGGCTGCCGGGATTATTGATAATCGATCAACTTCTTAGCCTAGATGGAACGGATAATTGCATAACACCTTCAATAGAGTTAGCAACGTCAATAATGGCCATTAACCATCCGGTGAAATAGGCGCAAAATTGTCGAGAGCTCGGCCTCGTTCCCGTGCCTGCCGCTAATTTACTTATGACGCCACGGCCAAGTGTCTTGCAAGTGGCATAGCTGGGTAATGTGCCACAAGCAGAAAGTGTAAACGCCAAGAACTACGTGCGTCATTCAATGCAAAGCCGCTAAAGAAAATGTTCTAAACGGGGCTGGAACTGGAGTCAGAGTCAGAGTCAGAGTCAGAGTCGTAGACTGTAGACCGTAGACCGTAGACCGTGGACCGTATTCTCTAGATTGTTGTTGGCATCGAGTTGGGGCCGATATGCATATTGATGGAGCGGGCAGGCGCTTATTAAAATTAATACCACATCAATCATTTTACAAACGTGCTGTCGGCCAAGTTCAAAGCCGCCTCTGTGTGCTGACCGGCTAGACTCTAGACTCCACTACACCTATGTATCTATGTTGGCCGTGGTGAGGGCTCTAATCTTAGGCTCTGTTTAAGAAAGTTACACATGCGCATTGGTTTTAATTAAAGGCGTTTAAAGACGCGACGCGAAATACAACAAAATATACAAAAATAAAAAAAAATGTGAAAATGATAAATTACCAAGACAAACTGAAATTAACATTTATGCTTGAAACAAAGCACAACATGTGTTTCGGACTGCCACATAGTCAAAGATTCAGACAGTCGGACAGTCAGACAGTCAGACAGTCGGACTGTCGGACACTCGGACTGTCAGACAGCAAAGGCAGCGGTAAAACGGTACGCGTCCAAGTTGCGGCTGTTAAATTATTGAAAATCATGCAATGCTGTTGCTGTTTTTCCCATGAACATCTCTTGGACTTGACTCGAAACACTCTCTGGGACTTAAACTGGGACTGAGACTGCGACTGGGGCCTGGGCAGGGGCTCGGGCATGGGCCTGGGCTTGGGCTTGGGCTTGGGCCTCGGCCTGGGCCTGTTTATTCAGCACTGTCTGTCGGCATAATCAGCATAACAAAAGAAATTAAGCAATAATATATTAATGAAAATACAAATGCACAGGCACAGGCACAGTGAAGCCTCTGCGGTAAGCTGTAAGCCAGCTGGAAGATCGCCGCGTCATTGACTAATTTGTTGTGTTTTCAACACGGTTAGGCGCCAGGGCGTCGCTCATCGGGAGGGCATCGGTAGCCCTGACTGCCCCGAACAGCAGGCGCCGTCAGCAGATACCCAGTAATTTCTATCGGCTCGTCTAACGCCTACACAGTGAGAAATTACTATTATTTTATCAGATTGAAAAGCTCAAAGCCTCAGCAAAGTGCGAACTTTTTTCTTAGGCTATCAATCTTTATATTTTCTTGATCCGTTGAAGAAAACTAATCAATCTAGTTGAAAAGCAAATCGTCTTCTGCTGGTGATAGTTCACACCGAAGCCGATGGCGATATATTATCAGATTGAATATATTATAATTCTTTGGCGGCCCGAAGCAAAACGATATTATCTGCTTAACTATAGAATATGATATTGAATTAATATAAGCATCAGCAATTAAATAAAAATTGGACTAAAAAAAAAGAGAGTTCCTAATGTAGAATTAACAATTATTCGATATAATTGCATTGATAATGATTGGTAAATTAAAAATTTCTGTGACTTGCATTCATAATTTCTTCCAGTATAGGCCAGTATAGGCCAGTATAGGCCAGTATAGGCTGAGCGCCACTCTTTTGGCTTATTTCCTTTTCATTCTGCTCGACATGTTTACTTCATATTATTTGGCTTAATGAATGCGCCGCGCTTTGTGCGACTGTCCGACCATTTTCACCTTTGACAAAGGCTGCGGCAACGCAATTAACTTGCGTCATCTAGAAATTTAGGTGGCATGATGCTGCTAAAAAGTGAAACGCAGATATTGAAAGGAATAAAGTGCAGTGGAAGCGAGAGCGACTGCGTGCGTGAGAGAGAGCGCGAGCGCGAGCGCGAGCGAGACCGCATTACAGGGTCGCGCTTGGCCTCTTCAAAGAAGCCGCTCGCAAGCATTTTCAATTGGTTTTCCAGGCCGCTGCTGACTTGCAACCCGTCACCGTCAGTTGCCACCGCGTTAAACGTCACTGGCTCTGGCAACGCGGCCCTGGCCGACACTCAGTGGTAATCGCGGCGTATGCGCAACGCATAATGGAATTAATCAGATTCGTTGAAAGTTATGTGACAGTTGAGAAACGTATTTTAACTGACATTCCAGCGCATTCCAGCTCTCAGACTGCTCTCTGGGTGATGCCCATCATTAGCAGCTCGGCGGACTCGTTCGCATAATATGTTCTCCAAATCGATAAGTATCGACAAATATCGATCTGCAGCCTAAAGAATAACTTCAATATGGTATGCTTATAAATTAAGAATGTAAAACATTCTTCACACACTTTTCCATAAATGCATTTGTGCTTTTCCTCATCGCTAATCAGAACCTTTGTAGTTGCAATTAACATTAAGACAAAAAAAAAAAAAAACAATTTACCGAAATTTAAAATCAAAAGGTAAAATAAAAATAAAGTTGGGTGTGTCCGTGATCTGCGTTCATTTTGACACATGATTTAGCTTGCGATCTTTTTATGTGTCATCTTCGTTGTATACCCTGTAACTTATGAAACTCTGGTGAAGAGATAAGCGATCTCAAGGCTATATGAAGATTGTGAACATCGTTTAAAACTGATTGATTTGTTTAATATTAAATAATATGATCATCTATATAAATGTAGCAAAGATTTTAGATTATTGTTTCTCCTGGGTTTGGCTTCGAATTGAAACAAAATGCAATAATAAATGTTATTTAGAGCTCAGTTCATAAAACATGAGCACCTAATTGCAAGTGACAGAAAGAGCAATTGCAACAATAACAAGGAGTAGTGAATGATAGATAGACTAAGTACACCTCTAATTAAGCAGCACCTGATACCCAATACTTGGAATACTCTGAATGGGCCCAGTGGGGCTCAGCTCGAAGCCCGTCCTACACAGTTGCGCCCCTGAGAACGCACAGCTTGACCGCAATGCACGCTGCACCTTAGACTCACCTCCATCCATTACATATTTAAGACTCATTTGGCCTGACATCAAAATGCTAGCTTGCAGGTGACAAACGCGGACAGGCGATGAAACGCTACCGACCACGCCCACAAACCACCTCCCGTTGGCATTTTATAGTTTATTATGTCATCATATTGAACTGCGAGAGTCCAAGGGTTTTGATTCCAAGTGCTTACCTTTGAGTAGCTAACTTAGTCGTATATATATAATATTGCTATTTAATATTGCCATTTAATATTGATATTTAATATTGCTACTCAATATTGCTATTTAGCTAAACTGAAAAGCTTTATTGACAATATCTACGTGCAACAGCTTGAAAGCTGCAATCATCAAATTCGATAGTCCAAAATATAACTTTCAGCCTTCCAAAGATCAACTGCAAAAATCAATATTCTACAAATAACAACAACAATTTTAACGGTCAGAGTTGTAAGGTTTAACATTTTTGTGGTTTTTTCCTATGGCTTACAATCAAATATTTTCTTTATTATGTACTTGTAGATTTCAGATCTGAAAAAGAATATTCCTGCTCTTTCTTATTAGTGTAAAACACAGCTTCAATAAATTTTGGATTCAATTGTAACACAACTTTTTGATCGAATTCAAGCATGGGGCAAATGATAGAAAATTCCACTGATAAATTCCTATAAGGAAAAATTATTTCCAAATAGTTTCTCCTGAGTCCATATAATTCAAATTGTTATGTATATTTCCACATATGTACATCATCAATCAGTAAATCAATTACAACAAAAGGACTTCCGATGTTTAGACTTCAAATTAATTGTAGGATTCGGCATAGATTGGATAAAACTTGCGGAATTCCGAATAAGGTTATAATTAATATATATATATATATATATATATATATATATAAACGAATTGAATACCATAGCCAGAGCCAAAGTACTTTTCTTTTTTTTTTTTTTTAATCATGCCGACATTATCGAAACTTTCTCAGAGCTGAAACACAAATGGATGTGCCGAGGAGCTCAAAGTAAAACCTTAATTTCGTTGCGCTGGCAATTTTCCTGTTGGCCCAGTGTATGACCCTTGCGACGATTGTATAAACCGCGAACAGCAACAGAAACAGCCACAACAACAACTACAACAACAACAACAACAACAATTTATTATACATTTTGTTGGCGCGAAGTCAAACCGTTTGTCAGCGCAAATTTGAATGCAAGTTCATAAGTTAATCAATATAAATGTTTGGCAGCAGCTGTAAGCAAAATGATTGCTTGTGGACCAACTAAAGTGGACACCTCTACACATCGATCCGAGGCAAGGCCCGGAATCTGGAATCTGGTTCCGAGTGTCCGCTGCGGCCAATCAATTGCCGGAGTCAAATGCGAAACAGCTTTTTGAATCGTTTGATCGTGCTGTAAATTTGCTTTTCGAGTTGGTGACGACGATGTCTTCGACTATGGTTGCAAGCTGCCTTATAAGGCATACCCAAGGCAGTTAGATAGCCAGTCAGTCAGCCAGTCATTGAGTCAGTCAGTCAGTCAGTCAGTAAATATTTTTATTTATATATATATATATATGTATATGTATCTATTCGTTGTATAACTCGATCAAAAACTTAACTGCAACATCAACAGCTACGAGAGATTGGGTTACTCTAGAGGCTTGCTGCAGAATAAAATGATTTATGGTCTGAATTGCAGATAATTGTGATAATCATACTGCAAGGGCGCAGTCGCAGGTTTTTTTTTTTTTTTTTTTTGTTTTTTTTGTTTTTGGTCTGAAATCGATATAAATTCGAGAGCTACACAAAATGGTCTTCGGCTGGCGGGTCTGGGCCAGGATGCGTGTCTAAACTGCATAAAAGTTTTGAATTCTTAAATTCTTATACTCTTTTTCATCCAATAGAATAGCATTCATAGCATTTGCTTTTGTCTTTCGACGATGTTGCACTTCCAAGAAAATAAGCAAAACATTTGAATTTTTGAGTTTTTTTTTTTTTCTGCCTCAAACTATATTTTAATCAAAAATAAGTTTTTTGATTTGCTTTACATCTTGATATTATATGTCGTATATGTTATAGCGCATGAAACACCGATTCAGTAGCTATTGTTAGCATTGCGGCCATAGTCTAATCTGGGCGATCTACCAGGAATGCGGAATTAGTCATAAAAACTTTGACTAAGAGTGTTTTGCTAGCGGATATATTTTTATATCATCTGAACCCTCTTTGCAAGCATTTACAATTTCCAGAATTTCACAAATATTTTTCACCTTCTTAATGCTTTTAATGCAAAAATTATGTTAATAATAGAAAGAAGGACAGAGAGGGAGAGGAAGTGATAGAGCGAGAGCGAGAGCGAGAGCGAGAGCGAGAGCGAGAGCGAGAGAGACCAAAGGTAGGCAAGGAGGAATGATTATTTTGCTTCGCTTGGCTCCGCGTGGCTCCTATTCCAAGGGGCTTATAGAAGATCTGCCTGCTAAGCGGCTCAGACGACCTACATGGAAGACAATGTTCATTGTAGGTGTCATTGTGTTTATGTGATGCAGTTTGTTTGTCATAACGGATTTGGCTTTGTTCTTGTTATTGTGTTTGGGTATGCCGTTCAATGTTCTATAGGTCCATGAGCGCTCGGCTATTGTGCAGCGCCTGGGCTTATGTGAAAGGCGGCTTAGATGCCTTCATGCCCTGCCTGATGGATGTACCACGGGCTAGGGCTACGGCTACGGCTAGGGCTACGAATCCAAGTTCGATTCTTATGGATTTATTTAAGTGGCTTGCTGTACATTTCACGTCGTTTTATGTGGCCATATTTTTTGGTAGGTGCTGAAGTGTGTTGACTGAAGAGACAAGAGCCCGGAGTAAGTGTCGTACTACACGAGGAGGAGCAAGGGGCGGAGGAGCAAGGGGAGGAGGAGCATGGGGAGGAGATGAAAGCTGACAGAAAACGATCGTGGCGGATGGTCGTTAAAGTTTTTGCTAGTTTAGTGTTAGTTTTCTTTCCACATGCTTGCATATAATTCACAAATGTCATAGCCAAATAGCGTACAAGTATTCCAGACTTATTATTTATTAACTGTGAATACCCTCGGTTCCCCCCCACCTTGCCAAGTTGCGTTTGTTATTACCTTACTCTCTGTGGCAGCAACTGCCAGCTGATTTGTGGATGCTGTGGATACTGTGGATGCATAACCAAAAATGCAATGATTTATCTGTGGGACGGACTGCGGCTGTTGTATATAAGCCATTGATTTATGGCCAATAAAGAGGAGCTGCATGACGGGTTCTGTGCAGCGACACTTTGGTCAGAGCCAATGTGACAAATCAAATTGTTTAGCTGTACAAAATATAAATTATATATATACAATATATATATATATATATATAAGCTCATATTGTTAGCTTTGTGTGCTCTGAAATATATTGAAAAACTTAGTGAACAGTGGAAAGTGGAAAGTGATGTACATTTAACTTGATGTTGCAAGTTCTTTATTAAGTCATGCCACAAATGCCATTAGTCAAGTCTACTACATCAAGGGCTTCTATCGCTAATGTCCCTTTCTTTATGATGCTCAATTAATTCTATTGTGTGGAAATACTTGCTGAGATTCTGGCGCACTTGGTGATTCCTAGATAGAACGCATTGAGTACTCTCATGTTAACGGCATTTAACGATATCAACTTCCGATTTGTGTTCAAGCAAATGCTCGGCGTTCGTTTCATGAGCTTCTCATCAATGAAAAAATGTTGTGACCCAGTTAATGGTTTATTGCTTTCAACGCTTTGTCACTTGCCAGCATCAACAGCAGGAGATAAACACATACAAATGTGTGTATGTATGTATGCATGTATGTATGCTGTTGAGACGTCCGCGTCGACAGTTGTAAATATTATGTTAAACATTATATGAAGTCGTTAAAATCATTTAATAATGCACTTTTAGTCGCTCGAGCTGACAAGTGAAGCGATCCTCAACGCCGACGCGTTTTCTTACTTTTTAGCTGGCGGGTTGCCGCAGCCGCTGATGCAGTTACAACGCCGCGTTGCACTCTAGCGAGGCATGCAAATGGCTGCCGGGCAGACATGTGGCATGACATTTGTTTAGTGCCGAAACGAGGGGTCGGCTGTGGCTGCAACTGTGGCTGCAACTGCGGCTGCAACTGCGGCGGCTGTTGTCAAACGGAATTGAAAGGATGTTTGATGACATGCTAAATTGACAAATGCATGCAAAAAGTGTTGGTGGTTGCCGCTTTGCATTCGACTCATTATTCATAGCTAGTAAAAATTGCGCGCTGCAGTTGCTACTGTGGCACTCCTTTGGCTGCAGATGGAATGCTCCACTTGGTGGACTTTGTTACGGCAGCTCGGGTTCGCATTGCCGTCAAAACGCAGTCTTGGGTCCGTGGAAAATGCTTTGCGCAAATATGCCACATTTTCGGTTCATCATTGCAGCAGGCAATTGGCTTGCAGCATTGGGCAGCAAGAAATGCTTTGGACAAGTGCATGACTTGTCGAGTTAAAATCTAATGCTTCAACGTAGTCATAAGGTCAGGCCCGGCGCATTATCAACGCCGGCAACAACAGCCACAAGCTGCAAGCGATTCGTGCATCAAGCAGGCGAGACTCCACCGAGATGGCAACTTTGCAACATGAGTCGTCTTGCCTTTGGTGTTGCAGTTGTTCCTGTTGCCGTTGCTGTTGCCGTTGCCGTTGCTGTTGCTGTTGCTGTTGCTGTTGCTCTTGTTGCTGGTACGCCTGCTGGTTGAGATGTATGTGCAGTGATTACCACCAAGCGAGCCTATACTTTAGCATTTTATATGCCTTTTTTTAGGTCACGTTGTCCTTGTGCGCGGAGTCGCCACATTGAGTCGGAGCCGCCGCCGCTGACTCCGCGCGATTCAGGTTGAGTCTTACGCCCGAAATTAGGTTTTTTAACTTGGCAGAAGGCGCGCGTTGAAATGGCGTTGATGATGTTCATGTTTCATGTTTGCAGCCTGATGAAGCGCACCGATTATCCCCAGCATCAGCAACAGCAACAACAGCAACAACAGCAACAACAGCAACAGCAGAAATATGCCAAGATAGCCCGTAAATTGATTGATTTGCCACGGCACGAAGCTGGACTAAAGCTGCAAGGCAGCTGCTCCAGCAACAACATACAACACACAACATACAACACACAACACACAACATACAACACACAACACACCAAGAGCAACAGCATCGAAACTCGTTTCAGTTTCAATTTCATTTTAAAAGCACTTTTGTAACGACAAAAATTGCCCGCCCCGCCTGCCATGAGTGGGGGGCAAAGTGGGCGTTGTCGCTGTTGCAACGTGGCAGCCGTTGCTGCTGCTGCTGTTCCTGTTTTTGTTGCCGTTGCTGTTGTAGGCAGCATTGCTGGCGTGCCAGAATCTATCAATGTGTACATATTTATGCGCGCTATTTTCAAATGATGGCGACAATATATGCAGCAAATGCAATTGAAACGTAACGAAATGTTGTGCAACGCCCACTATTGGCTGCAAGCCAAGTGAAGCTTGTTGCAACGGGCCCAAAGAAGTTGCTGCCAACTTGCCGCTGCTCCTGCGGTTATGGTTCCCAAGGGGCATGCCACTGCGCCTGCCACACAGCTATTTCTCAATTGAAATGTTTACGTGAAAATTGTCATCGGTTTCCTACTTTTTCTGCTGCCGCCGCTCGTTTGAAAAATGCAATTGGTTGCAAGCAGCTAAAGCAGCAGCAGCAACAGCAGCAGCAGCAACAGCAATTGCTACTGCAGCAGCAACGCAGCAATTTGTATGCAATGAATTAAATTCCACTGCACAGTTTACTCTGTGGCTTGCCATTGAGGAAAATCTCAGCATAACCTTTGACCGGACATGTTGTTTGTCAAGTGCGTCTGACAGCAACTGCTGCAGCTCTTGTTCACATGACAAATTTGGCTGGCAATCACGGACCAGGGATTAGGGACTAGTGACTGGGGACTAGGGACTAGGGACTAGGGTCTAGGGGCAGCACTGACAGCGATCTCCAAGGCTTACAACTCTGATGAGATTGGCCTCAGTCGGGCTCAAGCGCAGTTCAATAGCTATTAAAGTCCGTTTAATATCGAATAGGAATACGACTGGGGCCGATCGGTTAGATAAAGCACTTGATTATTTTTATACTCCTAATTGATAGACAACGAATCCAGCTGAGTGAAGATCCCAAATAGCTCGGCAGAAGGAAATGCATTTCATTTGTGTGATATTCATATATATAAATAGATATTTATATACATACGTACACATGTATATTTAAAGTTGCCATGACCAATAGGTTTTCACGCAGTGTCAGATGCAAATAAACACCAAACATGATAAATGATATATATATACTCGTATATATTTACAAATGAAGTCTGTGTAACGAGCACTGCTCAAAGCCAATATGCTCTTCTTTCAGGGTGTGAGTAGAGTCGAAAAATGTAAAACCATTATTAAACTCGTCGCCACCGATCTTCCCACATTCGTTAGAGCCGTCAAAGAACATGGCCTGCAGACTGGATGATGCAGGGAGTCGGCCTGGGCATCGGGATAGGCATTTGGAGCCAAAATTGAAAGCATAAACGTTGTTCCCTCCACATTGTCAGTAATTTTTTGTTATTTTTTTTTTTTGGGGCCCGGCTAAAGGTTTGGCTGTTACTCTCCAGTTTCGAGTTTCGAGTTTCCAGATTCGGGTTTCGAGTCGGGTCTCGGGTCTCGGGTCTCAGGCCTCTGGGCTCTGGGCTCTGCTTACATAAGCTTCACCGTGTGTGCAGGTTGTAATTTTCCACTTTGCGCCTAAAACTGCTGAGAATAGAAAGCACTGCAAACGATGACTTTATGGCCAATGTTTTGGGCCAAAGTATGATGTAGCTTGTTGATCGTCTTTGTGATCATTATCGAGCTTCAGAGTTTCAGAGCTTCAGATAGCTGCCTCAAATTGTGGCAAAGCTTGTGAGCTGCTTATCAACTGTTGTTAGCTGCAATAAAATGGAATACACGACTTCGCAGTTCGGCTAACAACACAAGAAAGGAATCCAATAAAAATATACAAAGTATCTCTTTCAGTCGTTCAAAATTGAGCAGGAGACACAACGAACAATTCCAGATGGGGCACAGAGGGACAGGGTATCCTCTAGTCAGACACTTTGGACACATTGTTTATACAATGTTTTATGGGCAATTTTTGGGTTTTCGTGCTGGCTTTTTGCTGACTGGCTGGCTGGCTGGCTGGCTGTCGTGTACGGAATTCAATCAGAAATTATCATTGATGGCGCCTTTTTATGGCTTGTTTTGCACTTTCCATATAAATATACACATTCATCTATCTTAATGTTGTTGCCGACCAGCTAATTGATGTTGTCTATCGCGCTTAGCTGTTTGCTGTGCCGTGCTTTTGCGTTTTGTTAATCAGCCATTAAATGCTCAATAAAAACAACAATACCAACAATATCTACACCAACAACAACAACAATGGCAAAAGCTAGTCACAGTCCGTGGAACAATATGGCAAACACATTTTTAATTCATTGAGTCATTAAACAGAATTCATAATTTTCTTGCTTTTGCATTTTTTACGATTTGTCTTTTTATACATTCCTAGTTTGTTTATCTAAGGTCTGCCAAAGGTCAAAGAATATGGCCGTAGTTAAGATGTCTGTGACTTGGGCATTTGCCTAAGGAGGCATCCGAGATCTTTCGAATACATCGTTTATCTTTCAAAAATTGGGATTAGATAACTAAGTTTACCTTTTCAATTTTTGAATCTCCAGTCGCAAAGATAGATCCTTCAACTGTCCAATGGACTGTTTTTTAAATACAAAATACAAAAATAAAAAAAACGTACAATTTATCAAATTAGCTTTTAGAACGATTGTTTAAAAGTATTAACAAACGTGTTATTGGGTTTTAAATTAAACAAATATATTGCTCTCCAGTCGAAATCGAAATCGAAATCGAAATTATGAAATCAAATTTGTTCGAAAACGCCATGAGCTGATGCATAAAATTTGAAATATAATTAATAGTCTGGCAACTCTTAGTTTGTCACGTGGCCATTAATCAAATACAGCATATTGAAAACCGTAAGATTGCGACGAACACTGCCTTTTAGTAGTCAGTGTGCACATGAAAATGGAAAGAAACAAGTATGCATTGCTATGAATACGTGTTTGCAAATAAAACGAGTAATCGAACTCCGGTCGGCCCTACTCGACTGCCTAATTCTCTGTTGAGAATGAAATCAATGATAATTCCCTCAGTGGGGAATATTTATTTATTGCGGATCATATTTTGATATTAACTTCAATTTCTATTTGAGTCTCTCTCGCAGTCTCTGTTTCAGTTTCAATGGGTGCAACGAATATACCTTCGAATGAACAGATTTGTGAATCGGGTATAAGATTCAATAAGTCAACTTGGTCAAGTTCCTTTTGGCTGGTGCTTGGCAACGTTTAAGCTTTTTATGCACATATGCATGTGTTTAATTATTTATTATTAAACGAATTGGTGCAACCTTAACTGCCAGGTAATTGGCTACCGGTGTTCTGCTGACTACCACTCTAAATGAATATGCAAAAGAGGCCAGCCCCAGAGACAAAGCCAGAGGCTGTGGCAGAGGCAGAGGCAGAGGCAGTGGCAGTGGCAGAGACAAACAGATCGACAAAACACAATCCCCAGCATTTTGTGTATTGACCAAAGCAACTGGACAGCTCACAGCGGGACGCGATCCCCATTCGGAGTCCGATCTCGAGCTCAGCCTGGCTCTCATATCCATGTGGCCAAAATCAAATGAGCTGCAAGCCGAACGGCCGGACAGCCAATGTTTCTCCTGTTGCCTTTGTTGCTGCTGTTGGTCAGCAGTGACAGCAGCAACCGCAACAGCAGCAGCAGCAGCAGCAACAGCAGCAGCAGTTATATCAGTTACTGGTTTTATGATGCAGCGTTCTGCAATTTATCAGCAGGTTAAGCCCGGCTCTGCGTTGATTTGAATATCCAATTATAAACACATTCGGTTTCTGCAGACGCCTTCAATCCTTTCCCTTCCGGGAATCGGATGCGAATGATGCTACTGCAGATGCTGCTGCTGCTGCTTCTGCTGCTGCTGCTGCTGCTGCTGTTGCTTAACACACATTGTCGCACGTTTAGCACAGCGATACCCTAACTTGTTGTATGCCGGCGAGAGAGGGAGTGACAGTGTGACAAATGCGATACACATTTATTTGCCAGTGACACGAAATGCACATTTTGTAAACAAAAAAACCATAAAAAAAAAAAACAAAGAGTAAAAAAAAGACGCTTTTGGAGTTGAGCGCAAAATGCAGCAAAATGTGATTAGGCTTATAATCGTATATACGATATACGGAACTAGCTTTATTTAATAACTTCTGGTAAATAGGAGCGAACAAACAACAATGCGATATTATTGCAGTTGATTTATGGAAATATATCATGGCTGCAGTCACGCAACGATCGGGTTCGGGATCGGAATGGGCATATTGGGCTTATACATGAGACAAATGAATTGGCAATTTTGTGGAGTCGTAAACGAAATCGTTTATATACCCTGTATTTGCAACGAATGCCTGAAAACGGCCGTCAGCGACCACAGACTGAGTTTGTTCGCGCCATCTCTGAAACATAATAAAATATGCATATACGGGTATTCGAGTATACAAATATGGAATAATCGCACGGTCTACCGAAATTTGGGGGATAGGTCTATGCCACTCCGGGACGTTGCGCCTATCACTTAGTAAATACTTGTCACTTTTAATTTAAAGCCACCGTCAAGTGAAAAGCCGCGCTATGCCCAGAACCGGACTTCATTTGGTTGGGGATTTTCGCTTTGCCGGCTTTCGAGGGGCTGCAGCTGCATGCCACAGCAATTTGCAATTACCACAAACACGCGGCAGTTCGCTGTTGGCTGTTGGCTGTTGGCTGTTGGCTGACTGCCTGCCACAGAAGCGGCAGCAGTCGCTGCGGTGCAATAACGAGAGCCTCGCCGGCCGGTGGCATGGCAAAAGTTTTACAATTAGAACACTTTCGCGTGGCTTTAATGATAACGGGAACCCACGGCTGTGGGGTCGCCGATGTAAGTCACTCCAGTCGGCTGGCCAATTCCGATGTATGATATAGGGGGCGTGTCAGGAAACTAGCTTTTAAGTGCGTCTGCGCCTGGCCACTGAAGATTGAAGTGAAAAACGGTTAACGATTTTCGGCTTGTTTCCAATTCACAATTCACAATTCGCTATTCACTATTCACAATTTACAATTCACAATTTGCTGGAATTGCAGACACGAATTTGGAATACGAATTTTTCCGCGTAGTTGCCTCGACTCTTTTCTTCTTCTACCTCTTCATGGTCTTCCTCTTAGCTACTTGCATGTTATTTTAGGCCCATTCAACTATGCCACACTAGTGTCCAGGCAAACTTGTTTACTTAAGACTGTGCCACCTTTTGTTGCCATCACATACATGGCTGGTCAAGTGGCATAGGATAATGGCCATTGTGTGCCTGTTTATAGAGACTCTTCAAGAATACGATACTTGACCGAAATTGCTCATTAGGCATCCGATTTAGAGCAACGTTCTGACCAATCTCCACGGACAATGCGCTGTTTATTTAACAGGCGCTGCGTGGATGGCGCATTAAAGGATTTTCTGCATTGTCCGTAAAGCGGATGATCTTCTGGCTAAGGATTTATATGGTAGAGAGTGTTAGTTGGCTGATCTCATTCCCCCCTCTCTCTCTCTCTCTCTCATTTCGCTTTCCACTCTTCGCTGTTACCTGGATGGACATCCTGCGGTGATAATCACAACGGCACTTTTTATTTAACAAAGGGCCTCTCCATTTGTGTGTTTGCGTTCTTATGCGCATGTTTGGGATAGCTGCTAATTTGCTACAAAGTTGCACATTTGTTGAGGCAGCCCAACACGGGGTAGGGGTAGGGGTAGGGGCAGGGGCAGGGGCAGGGGCAGGAACTCAGCCTTACTTAAACTGCCAGCCAGCAGCCTGCTGCTCATTTCCCTTCTCACAAGTTCACAGGATCATACAGGCTCGCCGAGACTCTCAGCATCCCCCTCCAATCCCATTGACCGATTCGATCCCTTCCCATCCATCAAATGCGCTGCCATTTGGCAGTTACCTTCTACCTCCTGCCTCTTTTTATTATTATGCCTCGTTCATAGTGCGATGCGACTGCGGATGTGGATGCGGCAGAGACACCAGCAACAGAGGCAACAGCGGCAACAGCGGCAACAGCGGCGTTTGCATCGCAGCACTTTGACCTTCCTCTCCTACTGCGCCAATTGAATCATTTAGCATCATTACGCCGCGTGTGCAGCCACCCAAAAGTGCATTTTTCAAAATGTACAGTCGGCCCAATAGACCTGAGTTTTCCATTCGTGGTGTAGGTTGAGATATCCTTCAACTATCGTTAGATTCAAATACTAATATCTTATATGGTGTGAATGTAGTTCCATCCTACTCTAATAGAGAATTGTTTGTTGAAGGAAAGAGTTCAAAATCAATCTACCGTTAACTACCGTTAGCTTAGCATATAAAAAATAATATTTTCAATTTTGCATAGAAGGATATACGTAGTTCCATTCATCCCAAAATTAAATTAAATTTGCAATTGTGGTCTTAATTTCGACTAATTATCGTTAAACTCTGATCATTCAAGGTGAATTCTTTAAAGTTAGATTAATATAATATACATAGTAAGTATTTTGTTAATTTGAAGTACAACAAATAATTTTGACTATAGAAAATACCTTTAACAGAATGATCTGTGTTGGGTTTAGTTTTGGATTCTATCTATTTTTTTGTTACAGTTTTACGGAATCTATTATATAACAGCTTTAACTGCTATGTGCAGGCCATAAAAGAGAATTTCTGAATATGTAAATAAATCGGATTTATATAGTAGGCTAGGAAAGAGCTATCGGACGATGTAATACCAATACGTTTATAGTCAATATATTGGTGGGCCATAAATATCAATATCAACTTGCATTCAATCAACCTCATTATGATAATAAAGACATACAACTGTAGTCAGCTACACACACACACACACACACACACACACAGGGGTTAATATACATATCTATGTGGGTATACAAAAACAATCGTTTACCCACATACACGAACTCAATAAAGCTGCTTCGACTGAGTATTGAGTGATTCGAGTCGACGTGACTTGACTTGTCTTGACTTGCCTCGACTTGACTTGACTTGACTAACTTGTCGAGTTGTCTAAGAAAGTGGCTCTGGCAGCTTGTGGCTTGTGCACGAGACGCAGCTCCACCTCGACATAGCGTAGTGTTGTACCCAGTCGCAGTCACTGTCGCAGTCGCAGTCGCTGTCGCAGTCGCAGTCGCTGCCGCAGTCCCTGTCTCAGTTTCAGTTCAAGAACCAGTCGCAGTCATGATCATGATTGCCTGACCATCGACATGAGCATCGAGAGCTTGCGGCGACGTATAAATTTGTTCGTACTATAAACAAAATGAGCAAAAGATTTTATCTGTTTGTGTAAATATTTGTTAAAATTAAGCTTTCATTTCAAAAGTTTCAAAAATGTTAACTTGCTTAGCATGCGCCGATGAAAAATGCGCTTTTTGCTTGAATAAGCATCTCGAAAATTTGGGCAGTGATAAAGATCACCTGAATAAGATCTTAAATGTGATTTTTGCAGGTGGCAACACGCAATGGGTAGTCATTAAGGGTTGCTTGATTATACTGATCAGCTCTCATTAATCTCCTCACACATACAAATAGAATACTTACATAAGTACCAGCTCATGAGAACTCGATAAGTGAAGCTGAAGTTGGAATTTGTTCGATATGCTTTAAAGTCATTTTTGAGAAATGCTTGCAATCAATTTAATTGAAGAGGTATCCATTTTGATTGGGTTTATGCCATAAAAGTGAATGCACAGCTATAAATTGTAGAGGAATGTGTGATAGATTTGGGAGCTAAAGAGCTGGGTACAGGGTATTCTCAAGGCGATCACTCTTCACACAATTTATCTACGTAAGTCGGTCTGTAGACATTTCAAAACATGCAACACCAGCGTTCCGAACATAACTACAACTTAAAAAAATTAATTGCGGCAATTAAAGCAACGCATAGATGCATAAATAAAGAATAATATTAACGTTTATAATTATGCCAACTCTTATATGGCGAGCGTGAATTAAATATAATAATATTAGAATAAAACAGCCTTTTTTTTTTAGTAAGCCTCTTTAACGCTCTAGCTGAAGTGTGGTATGTGGGTTTTTCCCCATGTGGATGAGGAATACTTAACTCTATTTATTATTATTTTTCAATTCATTATCTTTTTGGGTCTTACAAGTGATAAACCATGTCATGGGATGCCTTTGATTCGAGTGACAATTGTTGCCACCTCATAACCAATTCAATTATTGCCTTCTTAATAAACCCGTTTACGTTTACGTTTACTTAAACTTAATTGTTAGTCATGAGCCTTCGGGGTAGTTGTGCTTCGTATAGGTCGGCTTTTCCCCTCGGCTTTCAACAGCGAACCTTTCAGCACTTGAGGTCTTAAATGCGCAATAACAACAACACCTGCAACACAAAGAGCCAAAGACCCAAAGAGCCAACAACAAATCCCTCAACTTAATATTTTTGTTTGGGCCACAACAGCGATCGGGCTAAATTGCCAAATTGCTTTTGTTGCTTTTGTTGTTTTTGTTGTTAGCTAATGACTCGATGAATTTGCTGACGTCTGGGCTCTGGCCCTTCCTCTACCCAGTGTAGACCCATATTTGATGGACATCCAATGATTATGACTTTTAAGCAGGCTCTAAGTGCAATACAAGTTCGGCGCTCGACTTTCTGGGCAAACAAATAAAAAGGATGTTCCTTACTTTGTTTTCAGTTAGGAATATCATACTCATTATTATTGTTATATTGTTCAAATGCAGATACAGATACAGATACAGATATAGCTAAGTAAATAATAATTTCTTTCTTTGAACTATATTTCGTAGCTTGTAATTTCTATTGCTATTACAAGTATGGCATATAGTTATAAACCATCAAGTAGTACTATCTGCTATGGACACTAGGACTCGAATCCGGTTTCCTATTGTTCAGTTAACTGAACTGCCTACGAATATATCCAGCGATTGTCCAAATATTGGATATTATAAGAGTGAACAACTACATATATTGAAAAAGCAAACCACATTTTAGAAGCTTTCGATTTTGGTTGATTAACACATTAACATTTTTATAGAAACAATGTTAATAAAGTAACATTGATGAAAAGCTACAGCTGCATGTTACGACAGTTTAGCATTGGCTACAGGGTATCTCTGTCGAGCAGCTGTCAGCTTTTTAGTTTCGGTCATAGGAGATAAAACACAATTTGATTAAGAAATCAGAGCGTGCAGTAAAAATGACTGGGGAAGAAAATCTTTTAGCTGCACAGTAATTCACTCACGCCTTGGCGACTGCAAAGGATTCCACTTGATACATAATTGAAAAGCAACATCAACCCCAATTACTTGCAGACAGGACTCAATCAGCGACCAAGTCCTGGTCCGCAGGACGAGCCACCCACTTCGCTAGTGCGAACGGGCGGAGTAAAAGTTCAAATTAATTGCAATACGAGACACATTAAATTTGACCCCATTTGAGGGTTGCTCCAAGTCCTGGCAAGGGAAACCAAGGGGATGCTTGAGAAGAAGAGACTTCGTGGTCATAATGAGCGGCCAGTTAATCATGACATTTTAGACAGCGGCATTTGGGCCTAGGGGTCGTACGTGGTCCTATAGCGTTCCACAGCAAGGACTTTTCAAAAGGACTATAACTAACTAATGATCTGCTCGTTGCTATTGTAGAGCGTCCAAATAGACTTAGACCGAAGGGGAATGGGGAAAGGGGAAGGGGGGGTGGGAGAGCGGTCTGCCTAATGAACAGCAAACTGGACAAGCGGGTCCACTGGAAGAACGGACATAAAATTAAAGCATCTTGTAAATTAAAAGCAGGGCGTTGGGTTTGATAGGGATCGGGTTCGAGCTCGGGTTAAAGTTGTTGCCGCACAATAAAGACACTTTAATGTACTTCATCAATTTGGGTTATGGCTATAACACGGGGGCCACTCACATGTGTGTGTGTGTGTGTGTGTGTGTGTGTGTGTGTGTGTGTGTCAGTGTGCGTATGGCGAATATTGAGCCCATGCCATAGCCGTAATTATCTTTGCCCCAGACTAACTCAAGTCGGCTTCGCATTTTAAGATTTCGCAAAAATAATAAATAATAAAAACAGCAGCCTCAACAACAAAATGGGTCGTTTTTGGCTCGCAGATAAAACAAAAAAAAAAAACTATATATATATATATATGAAAGAAAAAATTATGATGAAACTCCATTAATTTTTGTTGCCTTAGTTGTTGTTGTTGTTGCTGTTATTGTTATTTTTGAGGCCCGTTTGCGGCGGCTGCGTCATTGTTAATGAGTTTTTGCGTATGGCTTACTTATAAGAGCAAGCAGCACCCAGGCTGGACCAGTTCCAAGGAACTTAGGACCACGATGCGGCCCTCAGACAAAGTTGGTAACGTTGCTAAACTAAAAGGCCAGCCACAGAGGCTACTTAATATTTGCCCGATTCGAGCCCGGCTTATGGCTACACTTGGGGCTTGCCAACTTCTGTGCGATTCTTTTTAATAAACTCCTTAGATAGAAGTTGAGCGGTGCACCACTTCGATGTGCCGCATCTCCATCTGCATTGCTGCGCCAGTCTCAGTCCCAGTCCCAGTCAAAGTCCCAGTCCCAGTTCCAGCAGTTGGCCAGGCTTTTCCCACGCTGCTGTCCAGTCGACCAAAATTAAAGCCATTAGTTTACACTTTACATGCTAATGGCAAAGGTTCGAAAGGAGCCTGTCGCGTCCTTCACAAAATGCTCCGGGGCAAGAGGATAGCAATGTTCGTGCTTCTGGTTAGCTGGTGAACCAAGCCTAGTGAAGCCATGTTAAGGTGCGGTGCGGTGCGGTGCGGTGCGGTGCGGTGCGGTGCGGTACGGTACGGTATGGCAAGGTAAGCCAACTGAATAAAACCAATGAACTTTTTAATTGCCTATGAACCCCGACCGCCAATCCCTGTCTGCAGGCCTCAGTCCCCAGTCCCCAGTCCCCAGTTTTCCAGTTCCCCGGTTCCCATTAAAGGCTCATCCGTTTTGGGAGTCGCGTATTTGGGTAGCCAGACGTTAGTCCGTTCTCCGGCTGGAGCCTCACTCTGCACATTGCCACAATTTGAAGTTTAACTGTTTGTTATTTTATTTAGACAATTGGCGCCATTCCAGCCACGAACATTTCCCAAATTAACGGCCTGCTTCGTTTAGACTTGAGTACTGCTCCTGAGGAGTTTAAAAACTGTTTATGGCGTGAGTTAATCATTTAAATTATGGCGCATTGTTATACTCGAATCAAGTATATTGCTTTTCCGCAATGCACTGTAGCTAGGGTCTTTAAAACTGAAATATATAATATATATGCTCATTCTCATTGGCTCAAGACGAGTCTTCATCTGGACAGTTAAGCAGGCTCGTAGATTGTAGAAGCTTCTTATTTACAAAGACAAGATCGATAAATACTGATAATCCACTCTATATATATATATATATATATATATATATGTAGTTATCATTAATAATAGTTCCACATAGGAAACATATGAATCCGTAATCGTTAGGGCAATAATAGATCACATAACACAGTTGCCAATAAGTTTCCTGCATTATTCGATGTTCTTAGTGTAAACCTTGCTGGGAAGCAGGTAATTGAGGAGGATGTGTGGCATTGTTGCAGTTCAAACGGCTGCCGATGGAGGCAGTCAAAGGTGGTCACCGGGTCGCCGATGTCGTACACATCGGTGCATTAGATGAGGAATTGGCATTTAACTAATTAAAATAGCTAAATGTCATTTCGGGCCCAAGGGCTCCCGAACGGAACCTCAAAGGCAAGCAACAAAAGCAACGCAAGCAACGCAAGCAACAAAAGCAACAAAAGGCGCGAGCTAAACAAATTTGGTTAGCGCAGCAGGTGGTGGATCTGAGAATCTGGCAACGGGAACCGGGAAACTGATCACAGCAGGCGCTATCAACGACGGCGCTGCAGGTTCAGCACCTCTTGTGCGATAGCCGGCAATAAGTTGCCTACATCAATCGGAGGCGGTTGTCATAATTTTCACAGCAGGTGTCGCTGCTAATGATTTACAGCGGAGCGGCGAGTGGCAGGGAAAGAGCAAGGGAGATGGGAACAGAAAGAGACAACGATAGAGAGAGAGAGAGTGAGAGAGTGAGAGAGTGAGAGAGTGAGTGAGCGAGACGGGGCACTTAGACCAACTGCAAAGTAACGAGCGCAACAAAATGCAGCGGTAGTAAAAATGAAAACATGAACAAAATCTAAATTCGTTGTGGGCAGACGCGCTGCTCTTTGATGTCGCAATCGGAGGGTCAGCAGAGAAACCAAGTGGAGGAGGAGGGACCCCAACTAAGTGAGTGGGACCGAGAGCCGAGAGCCGAGATAATGGACAGCTCATTGTTATGGCCAACAACATAAAGTTCGAAAACAATTTATTATTCGTTTTGTGTTTGGTATATAGGTCTGTCTCCTTTCAATTTAGCCCGGTTAAGTACGGCCCCGATCGGCTAAGGCCTTTTGCCCTGCAACCGCACTCACCTTTACATCCATATCCCTGTCCACAGCCAAGCCATGGGGCGTTGCAGTGGCTCGCCGCGCTAATTTGGCCAAGTTGGATGGCTTTGGAACGAAAGCCTGGCGCCAATGGCGCCCCCCTATGGCGCACAAATGCTAAACAAATTGTTAAATATTGTAAGCGGTTCGAATTGGGGCACTTGTTGTTTACCGAGGCAAACAATAGGAGTTGAACAGCGAGGGCGCGCGTGTTCCACAGGGGCACAATGGAGGTGAGCTCTTTGGATAATTGATACGAATTTAAGTGCCGTCTAGTGTGGTTAAGGTCATATTCATGGTGTTCCTCAAAAATTAAAGCCATATGCTCTGGCTGTGGGTGAAAGCAATCACGACTTTACTTGCATCCAATATAATTAGGGACAGTGTCGTAAATGTGTTTAACAGCAGGAATTATCAAAGACAAATTAAGTATGAATTAACTTCCATATACAAGCCATATTTATCTATCATTCCATTTTTCGTGCTCACCTTTTGGTCGATGGTTATTAACCATAAATATTCTACAAACAGAGTTCTTATTAATTGTAACAGATTGTAACAGCTAGAGCAGTGGGTATCTGCTAGTTGGGCACTTTTTTTTTTGCGCTGGCCTACACTCGGACTTGTTCTTGGCCGTGCTAATCGATGAATCAAATCGTCTAGCATTTAAACCTGCAGAGACTTGATTGACTGGCTAACTGATTAACTAACTAACTGACTTACTGGCTTACTGCCTGCCCCGATATCATTTTGTATAATTTTCTTGCCACACACTCGCACACACTCACAGAGTTCCATGTGCGCAGTTGCACGACGTTGAAATTGCTCCAATTATGTTAGCTCCGATGCGGGTTGGGCCTTGGCTCTGTCTTGGCGTCGAATCTGGGGCCAAAGTAGTTCGGTGGCCATCGTGCCACTGCTCGCTGCACGGCTCATCCTTTCTACCACTTTATGCACCGTATATGCTGAGGCTGCTAGCTGGTGGCTGGTGGCTAGTGGCTGGTGGCTGGACTGGCCCCAATATCATTATACTGCCAGCAGGGCAGTGGCACCTCTCTGACATATTGCACTGCGATAGCATGGAAGCGACATCGCTATAAACGGACCACAACAAGTTTCGACCTGGCTACCAGAAACTATCAGCCTGTTTGCCTGTTCGTCTATTCGTCTAATCGTCTATTCTGCTGCTCTCCTATCCGCCCAATCAGCGCTGGCTGAAAGCTCAGCCAGCAGCAATGCGGAAACAGCTTGGCCTGGCCATTGATTTGGACTTGGCTATGAACCCGAATGCAGCATTTGTGGGTAGCAAGGCGACCCCGCCAATTATTCGACAAATAGCAGCTTCCGCGGCCTCAATCTGCGCCTGATTGCGGGCTGCCACGGCTAGCTGTTTCTCCTCCTACAGCTAATTTTAGCTGCTAAATTGGCCGCTAAGCAACGGTACAACTCAACTGCAAGCCTCTGTGCCACAAATACAAACTTAATACCCTTAGACAGGGAGCCAGCCACTTGACTTTTGGGTGGACTTAAAAGAAATTCGGACCAACCAACAAATTGGCTGAGACTGTGACAATTTTGGGGGGCATCAAACAGATGCTGCGCTGCCAGGCGAAATGTGTGTGATGAGGATCTCGAAAGGATCGAAAGGATAAGCCGCAGACGGCCATCAGATTGGGAAAGGTGAAGTCAGAGCCGAAGTTAATCCGGGACCGTCGTCAATCACTCTGCAATTTTAGCCACATATATGTATATACATACATACATAATCGTATATACATATACATATATATATAGAGAGAGAGAATCAGTAATTGAGAGTGCAAAGCGGATAGAGCACAAGTGTCGGAGGATGTTGTTGAGCCGATAGACAAGGCCAAAGTAAGAAATTAGTTCTGGCCAAAAGAACAAAGTGTTGCCCGGGGAAGAGGTCATAAGTGAAATCCTATTGTTTCGTTGCCCTCGTATTCTTGTCAAAGTCGAACTTGTGATGCTCTACAAAAAAAAGGAAATCAGTACATGTGCTGTTTGTAAAAGATGGACAAAGTCGTTAAAATTAAGACTCTGTGCAAGAAGCTGCTCTGAAAATAATAAAATGAACAACATTTATGTTGAGTCTTCAACATGAAACGAAGAGGATTTATTTCAAATGTTTTCTGATTACAAAGCATACAAATTTTTTTTTTTTTTTTTTTTTTTTTTTTGTTGGGGTGCCTTATGGCAGACGCAGATCGTAAAAACGTGGAGCATTTAACACTAAAAGCGAAATTCTGATTTGATTTACGTTGCGAATTAATTTTGTGGGCTGGCGTTGCGTCGGTGGCATTAAAAGGGTTTTTGTTGCTGTTCCCAGCAAAACAAACAGGATATGAAATTGAGCATAACTAATTAGAATTAGAATTCGAATTCGAATAATTTTGAGATTCGCTTCACAGAAGCGCCTCTTAGCTAAGAAAAACATTGTGAGGAGGAAGTTGAGCTGTTCCCATGGCAACCAAAATGAGTCCAACTTAATGACGGTACCTCCATCTCTCTCACGTTCTTTTTAGGATCATCCTAGTCTGCGAGGCACTCCGTTAGCCATGCTGGCCGCCCAGTGCAACAAGCTGTCGAACAAATCACCGCCGCCGCTGGCAGACGCGGCCGTTGGCAAGGGTTTCCATCCCTGGAAGAAGAGTCCCAACTCACCTGCCGCAGGCAGCGGCAGCGCACCTGGCGGCGGTGCGTCCAGCCTCAGCGGCAGCAGCAGCGTCGGCCAGCACTCGCCATGCGCCATCTCGGCGGCCAGCTCGTCCAGCTCCAGCGGCAGCGGCAGTGGTGGAGGTGGCGGTGGCGGTGGCGGTGGCGGCGGCGGCGGAGGCAGCGGCCAAGCATCCCGCAGCCTCTCCTCCAGTGCTAACAGCAGCACCATGGTAAACATCACTGCTAGGTAAGCAGCGCGACGGCGCATGGTGGTTCACTATCTATGAATCTGGCTGAACAAATACGACGACAATAGACTAGACTAGACTTCTTTTATAGTAAATGAATTGCATTTTGAATTTTGCATGCATATATATATGTATATATATATATTTATATGTACTCGACTCGGGTAGTTGTTCAGCTAGTGTTCCGGTAGCCAGTGGACCACTGTGCGTTGCCCAGACAACAGCATGCTTTATACAACTTGTGAGTAATTTCAGCATATATCCTTACAGTCGTCCGCTCGCCTCGTCCTGCGCGGCCGTGGGCACCTCGGCCTCAGCATACGGCAGTGACTTGTACTTTCCGAACACATCTACATCCACGGGCAGCATGGTGGCGGACAACCATCACATGCACCAGGGACTCCTGGGCAAGGTGGAGGGCGCAGCCTTTGGCTCGGTGTACTCGCGCCATCCGTACGATTGGCCATTCAATGCGGTGACCGCGTCCGCCCACAAGGCCGCCGAGGCAGCCAGCGTCAACTCCGGCTGGTGGGATATGCACAGCGCTGCTGCCGCTGGCAGTTGGCTGGACATGGGCAGCGCCGCGGCTGCTGGGATGCACTCGACCATGGCGAACTATGCGAGCGCCGCGGCCGCTGGATCCGATTACAGTTCAGCGCTGTCGCATTCGCTGTCGAACACGGCACATTTATTGGGCTCCGGCCAGCACTTGCTGCAGGACACATACAAGAGCATGCTGCCGGGACAGGGCGTCGGAGGTTTCTCCCTGCCGCACAGCTCACCATCGGCGGCAGCAACAGCGGCCTCGCCGCAGGCCTCGACCCCATCGACCCCGTCGCCGCGCTCG
This sequence comes from Drosophila pseudotalamancana, assembly GCA_037075185.1. Lineage (NCBI taxonomy): Eukaryota > Metazoa > Arthropoda > Insecta > Diptera > Drosophilidae > Drosophila > Drosophila pseudotalamancana. Next base: position 40,018 of record JBAMCK010000618.1, on the reverse strand, counting down.
CAGCGAAGATACGCGGGCCGTGCGACATGCGATTGCCCAAACTGTCAGGAGGCGGAGCGTCTGGGACCGGCTGGTGTTCATCTCCGCAAGAAGAACATCCATTCCTGTCACATACCAGGCTGTGGCAAGGTGTACGGGAAGACGTCCCATCTGAAGGCTCATCTGCGGTGGCACACCGGCGAGCGTCCCTTTGTGTGCAACTGGCTGTTCTGCGGTAAGCGTTTTACGCGGTCCGACGAGCTGCAGCGGCATTTGAGGACACATACCGGCGAGAAGCGCTTTGCTTGCCCCGTGTGCAACAAGCGTTTTATGCGCAGCGACCATCTGGCGAAGCACGTAAAGACGCACAACGGCACGGCGCCGAATGGCATTAAAAAGGGCTCCTCGGAGTCGTGCAGCGACTCTGAGGAGGCAGCCAATCAGTCGGGTGAGTCGAACGGGTTGGGCGGCGCGTCCAGTGGCCAACAGACGGGCGTAGGTGGTGGCGGCGGGGGTGGCTCCGCCAGCTCCAGCTCCGGCTCCGGCAGCACTGGCTCCGGCGCCGGCGGCAACAGAGCTGGCAGCCATCCCGGCACCCCAACCTCGCTGCATGCGCATAGCGCCTCCAGCACGTCCAGCAGCCTGCTGGGCGGCGGTCTGCACCTGGCCACGCCGCACCAGATGGTCGCCGCGGGCGGCTCGCCGGTGATGCTGCATCAACATCAGCAGCAACAGCATCAGCAGCACTCGCATCAGTCGGCACATCAGCAACAGCAGCAGCAACAGCAGCAACAGCAGCAGCAGCAGTTCTCGCAGCAGCAGTCCCATCCACATGCCCATCTACACCATCACCATCACCACCTAGTGGGCGCCTCTGCACCCAGTCCCGGCCTGGATCAGCGCCTGGATCACAGCGCCTTGGTCGACATTAAGCCGCCGATAGTTTGAGGATCGCTGGGACCCTTTTTGTTTACCAATTGAACAGAAATGGGTTCCTGGATGCAGTCGAGCGTGGGCGAAACTTCAATTAGTAGGCGTGGCTGCACACATACGTTACACTAATTACAATTGAAAAACAACTACAAATTGTTTTCTGTAATTGCAAATTTTTTTTTTTTTTTTTTTTTTGTATTGCATGACGTCATAAGCGCTAAGTTATTAGGAGTTCGATAAAAGCTAAGCAATTTTTTGAGTATGTTTTAATAAATATATGTATTTGTACATAAAAGTGCTTAGAAAAGCTAATTACATTTTACCGCTATCCTAATTTACACGAAATAAAGAAAACACAACACCAATCAATTGCAAGCTAAAACCGTTCTTTAATTAGAATAAAATAAATAAAATATTAAAATCCTGCTTAAATCCTATTGTATATATGTATTTAATGTATTTCTAGATGTCTATACGAATATAGTTTCATATATATCAAACGATCCTCAAATTTACAATCATAACATTATTGCTATTGCTATAAAGTATCCTACAACATTTTTTTTTCTTAGCTCGTAGGTAAACAATTATTAAGACAAATGGATCTATTAATATGCGCAACGTTTATATATATATATACATTAATATATGTATATACAAAAATATATATACATATTATATTCATATACATGAAAAGAAACATTAATAATGAAAAGCTAAACTTCATAAATAAATAAAACATCTGATTTCAATGAAAGGTAAACAATTATTATTATTATTATTTGTTGAACATTATGTGAGCAATTCAAAAAATAGTTTATACCAATATATTATTAAAATAATATTTCTAGTCCAATTATGAAAAAATGAAAATGATAATTTCTAAAACTAAGGATGATAAACCAAAATTGTAAATCAATGCAAAAGATTTACTTGAATTGAACTCTAAATACGAAATGCTTGAGAAGTATAGAACTTCTATACCATACATATATGAGGAACCGACACGCTGGTAGCGCGGCTATCTAGGGAGAGGACCCTAGGCTACGAGGAGGAGCCGATTATCGCATACCATCTGGCGGAAGAGAACTCGATCGCAGTACTTCTCGATCCGTAATACCTTTATAACGGTGCAAACTCGGCGCCATATTGTTAAATAAATAATATAGTATGTGTTTTTTTTTTTTTTTTTTTTTTTTTGCTATCCAATGAATACATAAAGTATGCAAACTAAATATATTTAAGACGCTAGTGCATTACGTTTTGCAAATTTATGTTTCTTGTTGTTTTCTTCATTTAATCTAAGATCTACATATAATATGTATCGTATACGCAAATTGAGAAAACAAATAGTGCTTGACTAGTTTTTAACCTCTAACGAGAACAAATTTACTTAGCCACTTTAACCTGTGTGTATGTGTGTATATATGTGTAAGTGTGTGCGATGTGTATGTGCACACGTATGCGTACCATCTGTATATGTATGTATGTGTTTAAATATGAATGCATGCATGCATATGTGCATGCATATATACATACATATATATGTATGTTTGTGTGCGTGTGTGAGTATGAAAGCATGCACACAAAGCCCATATACATTTATATATGTATATACATACATTTATATCTGTCTAAATTAATATATATAATATATATTTATATATATATAGAACATATTTTTTTTGTCAACAAACAACAGAATGTAAATTAAATATTTAAAATAAATTTTAAAAAATTTAAATTTTATTAAAAATAAATGTAACAAAAGTTTCAGCTATGAACATTTCTTCTCGTTGTTTTCCTTCACAAATTTCAGCACTTCGTCCGTTAAAAGTCCGTTAAATGTAGTTCTGAAGTCATGAATATCAATTTGCCAGCCGGACAGACAGCCGGATAACGCATACTCTATGTGTGTGTCGTCATTACGGGAGTGGACCGTGGACCTTGGACCGGGAACCGTGGACATGGGAGAGTGAAGAGTGCATCACGACGGCGTTCGGTCGTAAGGACCAGCATGTGGGGGATGCTGGGAAGTATACTTTCGGTCTGTGGGTGGGCGTTGGGGTGGGGATGTTTTGTGCAGGGTGGGCTGACAGTTTATTTAACATTTGACGGTTGGAATGCTGCGTTGTGGGCGTCAACGGAGGCGGCCCGCCCAACCTTGTCGTTAACGACTTAAACGTAGAAAAGGCGACGGGTAGAAAAACGCTTTACGGTTTACTGTTTACGGTTTACGGTTTAGGCTATTTGCTTCGGTTACGCCAGTTACTTACTGGGCCCGGCTGCTATTTGGGTGATTTAAATTTTATTACCGTGGATTTCTTGCCTGGGGTCGACGGCAGCCCAAATGCAATAAAGGACGAGTGGGTCGGCCCAAAATTTGGGGAGAGCGCAGATTGAAATTGAAGTATGTGCAGATTGTTTTTGATTTTTTTCCTTCGCTGCTCTTATGAGTAGATTAAGCTGCGCATTTATTTTTCGGCTGCTGAGTGTGTTGACATCTCGAGGGGGCGTTCGACCCCGTTGGGCGTGGGGTGCTGGTGGTAAATGAATTGAAAATGTCCGACCCCAAATACAATGATAATAAGTAACAAGACATAACTGCTATCTGCTATCTGCTGCCTGCTGCCTGCCGAAGATCAAATACGCGATGCGATTGGGATTTTTTACATGTAACAGCTTTATTGCCGACTCCCATAGAAGTTATATGATTTACCCCTCCGATGTCTATTAGGGGTAATCTGCTTACTGAAGTGTTTGTTTTAGATCTCATATTATTTACAACTATTTGGTCAGTTTTGGTTCAGAATTCAATCTTTTTATTTTGTGGTTAAGATATCAGATAATTTACTACGATGTAAAAGAAGAGAATTTGTTTATTGTTTACAACGGCTAATTTAAGTTAATTGTACTCTGATATCTAGAGTATTCAATCATTTTATTTAAATATTCGCTTTAGATACTTTACTTCAATTAAAAAAATAATCTCTATAGTATAGTAACTCGATGAATAAAGACAAGAAGCTCTTAAAGTATCTGTTTAAATATCAGCAAAAATAAACAAAGATCTTTACATTAAAGAGTCGTATTTTGCTTTAGTATAGCTATATAGAAGTTGCTCAAATGATGAAAAATGAAAAAAACCTTCTTTCAAATTATCATTTGATATAATTCGAATTAAAAAGAAATATATTATTTTCTTTCAGTTCAATAATAATTGTAAAACCTGAACAATAAAAAACAAGTGTTTATTATATAGTAATCTAATATCTAATATAGATATAATACGTACGTCGAGTGTGTAGTTCGGAGATGGATATTCTAAAATATTTTTAAGAATATGTGAAAACTCCCCACTGAGAAAAATGCTTTTAATTGCAGTATTTAAGTGGTAAAATCGATTTTAAAATTTGAAGTCAAAATTAGGTGTGGCCGACTTTAAAAATATATTTAGTTCTACACTTGAGATTTCAAATTCAATGTTGAAAATAATTAAAATTTTATTTTGAATACATATTTTTTAATATGAAACACGGAATTTGATCATATTTTCGATGAGGTACAGATTCATATAAAAAGTTTTTTTTTTATACATTTTTTAAAGTGAAAAAATCTCATGTTATATAAAGTACTTCTATTTGGTTAGAATTTACAGTAAGATTTTCTATTTATACTCTGAACATTTTCTGAAGATTGTACGTCTTAATGCGAAGATATACAAAATCGAATATTTATTAGTGGCAAACTATAAGCAATAGAGAAGTGTGTTTGTGTGTCTTATGAGTTTTTGTATCCAAATGTTAAGAAAGTTAGATAGTCGGTAACAATTTCATAACATCATTATTATAATGGCAAGCTTAAATCCAAAACGGTTCGAGATTTGATCCTAGATCCTCGCTTTTGTGTTGCCCAATCACTTGAACAAATGTTCTCCCGGGGATTTTGAAAACACCTGTAAAAAATATATATTTAAGTTTTTAACAAATTTAATACATATTTTACATTTTAGTACTGGAATTGGGTAAAGCAACAAAAAATTAAACTTCGGAGAAGACTTTTAATTAGATTAATTTTGGACATATAATCTCTTGCAGTATACAAAACAAATCACATCTCAATTGTCTAGTAGCGTATGGAATGAAGATTCATATAGATATTTTTCTTGCTTTAAATGCTATTTCTTATGATAAAGATACACCAAGTGAATATAGAGTGCCATTTAAAAGACTATTTTATATATATATTTTTTTATTTGTATATAGTAAAAGTAATTTACACAATTGTACATAGCTGTAAATAAATAAATGTTTTAATATGTGATAATTGATTAGTTATAGTTCGTTTATTTTATAAATTTAATTCTTTAATATATTTTATTGTTCATCTACTTTATTTTGATACCCTGAACCCATTAAAAATGGTTAAACAGGGTATAATACTTTTGTGAAAATACATGTAACAGGCAGAAGGAGGCGTAGCAGACTCCACAAAGTATATTTAGTCTTGATCCACATCAACAGCAGAGTCGATTGGTCCAAGTCCATCTCTTCGTATGTATGAACTCGTCGATCTCAGCAACTACAAGAGCTAGGGACTTGAAATTTTGTATGTAGGTTCTCCTATTGCACGCGCATATCGAGTTATCCGTTTGCTTGTTATCGATAACACTATTTAGTTTTTTGAGCATATCTCCTATAACTCATATCCAGCTAAAGGGGACAAACATTTTGGATACTACTAATTTTGGATACCTCCCGCTTTACCATTTTTGGAAAAAAACTCAATTATGAAGATATAAACTTGCGCCTCGAAACATATACATAAGTGTAATTAGTATATTCAAAAAATTTCATTAATTCGACAAGTACCTCTTCATATATTCTTTATGCGTGCGTAGTTATTGATATATATAACTTACATTATATAAAACATTACATTATATAAACAATAAGAGTAATGTGAACGAAGAATTTCAAGAGCTTGGCCCAGTCTCTTCCTTCAGTATTTTGCCCACCCTGCACCCACTCAGTAAATGATTGTCTAGCTATGGTGTCAGACGAATGATGTACGAGTCCTTCCCAAAGCACCCATGCCTGCACCCGCTGTGCTGCGCCCCATTTATAAGGTCGAATTTCAAAAGAACGTCATGAAAGTTGTAAATAAAAATTATAATAGTACACTAAACACAGAACACAAAACACAGAACCAAAAACAAAACCAAAACCAAAACCAAAACCAGAGGCGTCGTGCGTTTGGCATCGGTTTGCCGCACTCATGCCCAGACGAATTCCCCCCACTCACACACTCACACACACACACACACATAGACTAGCACAGTCACCGTCAAAGGCACTGGACATTGTTGATGATAAATGGGCGCTTAAAACGAGTGGCATATGCTTGAACACCAAATACCGTTTGCCATCAGTGTAAGATGCTCTGTTAATGAAAACTGCTCGGGTGAACAATATATTGCAAATATATGTATATATGTATATATGTATGTATGACATAGTATATGCATATATGTGAGTATAAATATGATTTTCATATATCATTTAGGTGGCGTTAGGCGCCGCTAATCAGGCACTAGGGGCCAGCAATGGGAAGCTGGCAACTGTGCGGCATTCCAGCTGCTCCCCTTCCCAGTGTCAACACCGAGCTCCATTGGGGAAGAGTGACGGGGGTGTTGCTGGCACTTCAAAAATTTCTTAATGGCTGCTCGCCTCTGGCTCTGCGGGTGCTTCCTCCTTGTTCACACATTGTTTTCATTAAGCAGCACCAAAAATTTCATCCTCAGCTTTGAATCTGCTGCTGAATGAGTGCGCGTAATCTGTTGTTGTTGTTGTTGTTTTTGTTGTTGCTGGTGTTGTTGTTACTGGCAATGATGTCGTTTGTCGCTGAGTTGTCTCGCTTGTCTCTTGTTGGGACTTCCACATCTGTTTGCATTTGACACGATTATTTATGTTTATCGCGCGTTAAATGCGGTCTATTATCAGCATAATAATCGTAATTAAAAGCCAACTAATTTATGGCAGTGATTTATTCTCGCCGCATTCACCACATTTTTTAGTTCTTCCTTTCTTTATTCTCAAATTCCTCACACTTTTTATACCCTGTGGAAACTTCAAATGGGTCAATCACTTACAGTCTACCAAGCTATTTCCGATTCGTATATCCCTATGAGTTTTCGCTAAAAAAGTCTTAGTTCGAACTAGCTATGTTTGAGAAAAATGAGAACATTTTTTTTGATATCTCACTCTTTTAAAATATCGACGTCATGCAATAAGCGACATATTGCGAATAAAAATAAATTTATATCGATTTTGTTGTATGATTTGTAAATCTCTCCAAAATTTTAAAGTTCAAATTTTTTTTTTATTTCCACAAAAATGCTTAAAACTAGTTAAGAAAATAATAACTATGATTACAAAGTCGAGCACATCAAGAAAAAGTACGATCTCAAATTATACAAAAATGTCTAAAACAAGTTCATTTGATTACTGGGCATCTTTTAGTCGGGCACAACAAGAAAAGTCACTATTACTTCGACCTGGCAGATCGGATATATCGATATCTTTCACGGAAGAGTATTACGCAGTCGGTTACATCCGACTAAAATGTTCTTTATGGTTTACTGTGCTTTACCAGAACGGGTTGACAAAAAATTTATTATTTCTCATTAAGAGCCTATGGGTTACAACTGTATTATTTGCAGTACAAAATATATTTATTTTTGATTTTTGAATATGGAGGCTTACTCTAAGAAATGAAATAATTTAAGATCTTCCTTAGAAACTATAAGGTGATGTTTATTACTGTTAAGTTACATATTATTTATATTTTTAAAAAAATACTTATGCGTGGATGTTTATGTAGGAGAGAAGAAAACGGTTTTAGGAGATTCACAGTTGGTGGCAGAGCGGAAGAATTCACAGACAAGTATCAATCGATCTAATATAAAGACCTGATTAAAAATATGTATGCACGAACCTATAAACAATTATATGGCCATGAAAAAGAATGTAATAATATTTGCTGGCTGGCTCCAGCAGAAGGAGGAGTGGGGAATACTTAAATTAGTTGCACATGCGGTATTCAATTGAAAGGCGAATGGAACAATAAAATCGAAGCATCTAATGCTCAAAGCCAATCGGCGATTATTTTCAAATTAAATCATTAAATTTAATTAGAGGGTGGAATCAATGACAGGCAGTTTGAGCACTCCAAATGCACAACTTAGTGTGCCATTGAAATGAAGTAGAGCCGAAACTTTGACAAGTGGCGAACCCTTTCCTACCATAAAATGTATCAAGTATCAAATATTTATTTGAAACGTAAGTGGCTCGGGAAGGGACCAAGCCAGAGCTGCTTTAAAATGTAAAAATTACTTAACTAACTTTTATTATACGCTCAAGTTATTGTAAATGAAAATTGAAGGTAAAATGCTTGTATAAAAATGTATGAACCAGACAGAATGAGTCATGCCCGACTCTATAATTTGTACATATATTCCAGATCAGAAGGACGATATCTCATACCATTTACCGAAACAAAAAATTTTACTTGGTTTTTAATGAATTTTTATAACCATAAAAGAGCAAAAAAGTAAGCTTTTATATACATCAAGTTTTAGATTCATTAGACCGAAACCGTCTTGCAATTAGTAAGTCTCCATTTTAATACCCCTAAAGTTTAAATAAAAATCGAAGTTACTTAAAGTGTTTATTTTCTTAAAATGGGGCGTGGAGAAGGAGAAGCGAATCAGCTGCAGAAACAATAAGCGCCGTGTGCTCTTAATTATCCGTGTGAATGTAAAGAAATATGCCAGAATATACGAAATATTTTTTCGGCTCAAAGTTTAGGGTATTTCCTAGTCAATTTCAACACGACTAGAGCATTAATATTTCTTGTCCTCCTAATTATATCTATTTGCCCAGTAGCTAAAAGGGGTAACGAGGATATCCTTCTGACGTATAATTATGGCTTGTAGTGGGTGGGGGAGGCTTCTTTAAACGCATGCAATAAATTTATTTCTGAGTGGTATCAAAATCGAGTTAGTCTTGTACATACGAGTATGTCCAGAATATGCCTTATTGTCCATTCGTAATTTATTGATCAAAGTATTTGTGGAGAGATTTTTGGTTTTCAATAAAAGTTATATAACATAACACTTTTACTACCTTATGATACCACATCTCAATGTCCTGCCTTGGTTTAGAATGCTCCTTAATGGTCCTTCCTCCCGTATTATTTTGTGGAACCGGAGACAGCTTTCTGACATAGGGCTACTTTAAATCCTTTGCACGGTTCGCAATCGTTGCCCTTTCCATGCAGTTTCACTCAAATTACGTTCGACACGTGTGGAAAATTTTAAACTAGCTGACAACACTGTAAATTAGCACGCACAAGGACAACGCCGCAGGCAGAAGGATACCAGTCAGGACATGAGTCGATGTGGCAGTCGGTCTCTTGCCGTCTTTTCGTGCAATTATTCCAATTCAATGACTTCTGACAAATGACTTTCATTACAGTTATTATACTCTATTCGCACAGTCAGAGAGTATCCTCGCGCATTGGCTTTTGCTTCTTAGCTGAGTTTCAATTTTAGTGTGAGCGTAATTTAATATTTTAACTAGCAGGCTTTCCGCACTGCCTTTCGTTCATGGCCGCGTTAACACTCATACAGAAATGTATTCATACGAGTATTAAAGAAACCAGAATGAGAATACTTTCGTAGCTCAGGACTGAAACAACATTTCCGAGGGTATCAGTAAGATAGCGCTTAAATATAGGTAAGGTTAGGTAAACGCTAGTAACAGGCCTTGTTTTGTTTCGCAATATCGACTATACTCAGAGTTATTAGTAATATCTGTGTCAATGGTAAAGGGGAATGGTAAAGGGAATGTAATTGTTATTGGATATCTACTTACAGCTATATGAAATCCATATTTGGTTCGACTTATATACTTACTGACTACCTTGATAGCAATTTCTGTACAAATAATTAATACGGCTTTGTAAGTACCTGTCGGGTCCTGGTCTCTATTTGAAGGCTAAAGGTTCTCTACATTTTGGGGCATTGCGGTTGCGGCTGTCAGCTGGCTGAGACTGAGATTGGTTTTGCCAAGGATATTCATTGTGTCCCAATATCTTGAGATCTTTCAGTATATTTTCAAGGTTTAACCACAGTCAAAAGCACATTTATGTTTAGCATACTTGATGGGAGCCACTTTTTTACACGACAAGAACGGCTGTACTTGTTATTGGGGTCTTGTCGGCCAAACTGTTTTTTAACAATCTACACGACAGCAGCGTTAAACCGCAAAATGTGGTTCAAGGGAGGGTTACAATGAGGATAACTAGCTACATTGAAGTACATAAAAAAAAGCGACAACAGTATTTGTAAAACAACAAAAAATGTATAAAAAATGAAAACTAATTGTAATGCGTTTCATTTGAAAAATATTAATTATAAGCCTCTGAACAGGCTGGGGTTCATGTGGTGGTCTATCATTTCGAATGAATTTTTAATATTTGTATGTGCCCATTTAATTTTTTTTTTTTGTTTTTTTTGGTATTTAGAATTTATTGTACTTTCTTTATACCTTTGCTGTGGACAAGTCAAATGGCATGTTGACAGGTGGGCGTGGCGCAAATGGAGGGCGTCGTTTGATAATTGGAACCGGCTGAGGAGCTAATTGTGAGAACTGACGAGTGTGCAGGAAATCTGATAAGCATTCTGCCACCGGGAGACAAACTGAAAAGCAAAACACAAAGGCGCAAAGGCGCAAAGGAGTCCGCACCAACATAAACCAGATCTGGTCACATGTTGCATTTGCATCATTTGAAACTGTAGATGGATATTAGATGACAAAAGCCTTACAGGACACGATAGAACAGGACAGGACAGGACAGGACAGAGCATGCGAATAGCATTGGCATCTTATGTTTGAATGATGAGTGATAAGCCGTACTCTGAGTATACAATACACTGCGAACACCCTGTGAAACACTTCCTGTGTCTGAGCTCGGCTCGTCTCCCATTTCATCAATGGAGAAGCGTCCCGGCACGAATGTTTGGAAACTATTGGCGCAGCGTGGGAGCCGCACTGCGAAAGCATAGGTGAGTGAGCCGGTGAAAATGATCGACAAATAAATGGTGCACAGAACAGGTACACGGACCAAACAGAGTGTTTGGCAAAATTCATTGTTCGCCGCTGCACCCAAGCACTGGAGAGGTCCTGTCGCGCTTTGAGACACACGATACCACTTCAAATACTGGCAGCCAAAGGGATAATAACGAGGCTAATAGACGGTATCGAATTTAACTCTAGCAGATAATCATCTCGGGCTCTGTCACGTCTTTCCGCTTGCATGTATATATATATTTATGTGTGTGTGTGTGTGTGTGTGTGTGTGTGTGTGTGTGTGTGTGTGTGTGTGTGTGTGTGTGTGTGTGTGTGGAAGAGTGTACAGAAATTAAGGTAATTGTCTAGGGATACTTGGCGCTGCACTGACAAGTGTGTCCTTTGTGGTCCTTGAGGCTGCTGCTCTGAGGTTAAGGAACTAACTAACTTCTGCTGCTATTTGGCTCTTAACTCTTTTACTGCACGCATGCAACATCACTTGGCATGTCCTGCCAGTTGGCCAGCCTGTCAGCCTTAGATCCCAGATCCTTGCCTTATCGTACGCCACCAACCTGTCGTAAGTAATTAAATGTAATTTTGGCCCGCCATCTATCGATCTATGCATGAACACATGGATGGCCGAGATATGCGTGGAAAGGCGTGCACAAAACAGGGTATTGCGTGCAGCTTCGGGGAACGATGGCCAGTTGCCAGTTGCCAGTTGGTTCCACAATTAACTAACATTTGAAATGCGTCTCCCGAAAAAAGGGTTCGATTGCCTTTCGATTCTGGTTAAGGTTGTCGCATAATTATTTAGATATCATATCCAAAATTCAAACAATTGTCTCACTCATTGCATATGTACATACATACATATGTACATTGAGAAGTGTGCACTCAACCCTTTCCGACTGCCGTGTGGTACAACTCATACAACAAATAATAGGTTCGACAATTCAAATTAAATGTTAACTAATAATGATACATGTGCATAACCCATTTGAAGACTTGTTAACGAACTTATTAAGCGTAGCACCACATGCAAATGCACAGAGCCACCAGAACCACCAGAAACACCAGAACCACCTTAGAATACAACCAGAAACATGTCTCAGTATTTAAATATCAACCTTTCCCCCCTTTCGAGCGACTGTGAAGGGTCTGAAATTTATTTTCAACTACCTGCAAATAGAGCAATTATGTCTCCAGTACAGGAGCTTAATCGTCTTGCAACTCTTGCTGATAAACTGTGGAATATCATCGTAATATGGTTCGGATTCAAGGCATATATGAGGATTAAAGCAAAAAGTGTACTTATAATATAAATATTGTTTCAAAGTCGGGAGGTAATATAATCATTTTTAATCTATCAAACTCTTTAATCTTAGGAATTAATTGGAATATTGAACACATTTTCGCATTCCTATTTAATAAATTTATTCTCCATTTTCAATAGGGATAGGAGAATAAAATCTTTTTAAGGAATACACAACCCATAGGCATATAATTTGTTAATCATGATCAAAGGCCGATTCTATTTTTCTCTATGTAGACCCCTATGTCAGTTATACCCAACTGGAACTTAATCTTTATCTTAAGCTGATGATGAGCAAAATTCGAAGAAAAACTTGGGACAGACAGGAGCGAACAAACTGCTGCTTGGTATATCGAAACTCGTTGCGCAATTCTCGATTTCAATTCGTTTTTTAGTTTAATTATACAATTGAGCGAACAACCAATAAATCAAGCGCGCACGCGACACGATGCTAGCTCCAAAGGCAATAGCCGCAGGATAAGAAATGCAATTTGCTTTTTGGTGGATATACAACAACGCATTGTTCTCAATAACAACAATAATAACAATAGCAACAACAACAACAACAACAACAACGACTACCGCACAGTTAATGAGATTAAAATACGCAGCGGGTGTTCCCTTGAATGAAGCGCCACGGGTTGTTAACGCACTGCAAGGACAGTTGAATGCGTAGGAAAACCAACATGACCACGAGATACCCTGCACACGTTTGTAGAAAGCTATGCTATAATATCCGAAATTTAGTTGAAACTCAAGCTCTTCATTTGTGTCACATTAACATGGGTCGAAGGCAGGCTTGGACAAATATCAACACGGATTCTTTTCTTAATTTGAGAACTAGTCTTCTTATAATAGGAATAGACGTATAAACCGACACCAAATCAAAATACCCGTTTTGGATATGAGAGGAGAGTGTCACAGTGTTTGCTTGAGATTTATTACCAATATGTTAGCACTTGTTGAAAGCTTGAAGTTCGTTCTTTTAGATATTCAACAATTTTTTACTTGCTTTAATTGAAAATGCAAAGAAATACTTTAGCTTTATCGTAAGTGATGGATGGTAAGAACCCCAACAAAAACTGTTTAGCTTATGTATTTGTATTACCAAAAAAAAATGTTTAAGTTTATGGAACTGATTAATTTATCTTAGATTATTTTGATAAGAATAATAATAAGCCAAAGTTGATAAAGATTGGATATCTGGTAAACGACAAATTAATTCTTTATATCGTATATTGAATATTTATCAAAGAAGTATTGTGTTGAATGTGTATTGCTTATATGCATATTTTTATGCTACAAAATTGGAAACCATCTAAAGAAGAATTAAGGATTATTTCATTCCAGTAATCACCGTAATAAATGACATTTATTTTCAACTACTGCAAATAAAATCTTAAAATATGGGAAAACTAAAGCATATAACTAAAAATATATATAACGTAAGATATCATTATTCTATTCAGTATTGGCATTTTATGTATATATATGTATTCATACGCATTAACAGTTAATATAAATATTATTATTTTTTGCATTCCTTTTTGATTATTTTCGATTACACTTTTAATTTATCAGGTAATTAAAATAGGTGCTTATCCCCTCCTTAGAAAGACGATTGTAATCTGCTCGCTACATAAAATATATTCTTATCGGGTAGAATATTAAAAAAAATATAATGCATTAGATATTTTGAAACAACACAAATACTTGGTTCTTTAGTATATATATATATATACCTAAATAAATATTAATATTACTTAGAACCAAAGTTCAACACTATCTGCAACATTTTCAGAGAATATACATTATTTTAATCAAGGCTGTTAGGAGTGTTAGGAGTGTACAAATATGTACCTATAATTCAATATTGTGTTATCTTCTCAATTATCATAAGTTTTCAATAAACGTAATTTAAACAAATATTTCGAAAACCTGCTAAGCTTAATGATTCAATGCTTGCAAGAAAGTCAATTTTATTGAATGTATATTTAATTTATTATTATTGTGTGAAAAGATAAACAATAAAATAAAAAACAATCATCTTTGTGTATTTGTATCATCTTTGTATATTTGTGTATATATTTGCTGTAATCCATTTATTATGTATTTTTCGGCTTGCATTAAGTTATTTAAAATGTGTTTGTCTGACGTTAAGCCATAATTAAAAAGAAGAGGACAAAGTCTAAAATTATTGTTAGACCTTAAGAGTGTGGCTGGTCTGCGAATATCCTCAATACAAGTCACAATTTAGAGTCATGTTGAGAAATGAAATGATTGAACCCTTTGAAAATTAAATGGAATTACGAATATCAATATGTATTATAGTTGGATGGTTGGAGGTACAGAGCTAACGAATGTGAAAGGATGCACTGAAGCGTATCGAATCTGGGGCGTCATTCAAATGAATTCGCAGGCGAATGAATTGCTGGAAAAAGTAAAATAAAAATCAAAATAAAGAAAAAAAACACAATATGCATTGCGGAGCTAAAACAAATGGTAGTAATTGTCCTCTGCTGTGCCGTTTATTTAAGCGATAAATGTGAAAATTGTCAATCAATTAAAAAGTTTAAAAACAGCGTCGCAAAATTAACGCACAAACACATCAGGCGCGATTTTCAATTTAAAGCTTTCGACTTTATTGTTGTGGTTGTTTCTCCGACTACTGTGCTCGTTCTACTGCCCGTTCAGCAGGACGACGACCACATGCTGGGACATCCTTCCCATTGTTATCCCCTGGCAAAGTGTATTATAACTGTTTGTCTGTCGCTTGCCGCGTATGAGAGCTGTGGACCTTGTTTCTTCTATCAACACTCTATTACTCTTTTATCACATGATCGATAGGTCTCTCAACGCTCACCGATACGTACTAACTTTTATGCCCAGTCATTTGACTAAATCTAATATACTTGTACACATATCGGTATTTTATGATATATTTATAAATATTTTCTTATATATTTCATCTTATCGATTAAGTAGAGTTTCTATAGAAGTAATCGATTGAAACTTTAATTGACGCATAAACAATTTCTGTCGAACTTAGCACATGGGATCCTCAGTCAGGGAATTATATCATATTCATGACGAGACAAAAGGCAGGAAATTAATTTTGACCAAGGAGCACGAGCGAGGGTATTCTGTCTTCGGCACCCAAGAGATAACGGCTCTTTCTAGCTTCTGATTGAAACGATGGCCAGCCGGGCCGCTTTGTGGTTAGCCAGACAAACAATTGGCCGGCTCAAGGACATGAGCACACATGGCATTTATCTAGGATTCTGTAGAATCATGCGCTGTTGTTGTGTGTATCGAGGAGAGCGTTTGGCGATCAATCGATCAGCAAAATTTGGAAAGCGACAATGAGTAGGAAAAAGTGACAACTATTATTATCATTAGGCAGGATTTACGAGCGGTATTTGTGCCGGGATTTGCGAGCACTATGGCCGAACCGAGAAACGAGGGTCGTCCCGTACGGCAGCAGGCGCATTGTAGGGAATTTGTCAACGCACCACGTAATTAAAGGGCTGGTAGGGAACGCTGTGGAGACCCCGTGCAAGCAAAATAATTTAATTGATAAATTGTGTCGCATGCTGTGCCCTCACCAAGGATCAGCTGAACGGACAACAAACAGCGAACGACCGGCAAAGGCTAACCGCATCCCCAGAGCCGTTTGTCAGTTATATAAAGTTGACATTTATGCGTGTTATTGTTATTGTGTGAATGCCCCTTCCCCTGCCCCTTCCCCTGCCTCTGCCACTGCCGCTGCCTGGCATTTGTCCATCTCTCCTGGCATTGAGAGCGTATCCATTACTTGGGCAAACAATAACTTTTATGCAACATTCAATGCTTGACTTTTTGTTCCTCTCTCCTCTTCTCTCATATTTTGTACTCGGATACATGCATGAGGCACATTTTTTGCCGCACACAATTGTTGCCGGCGGCCTGCCTTGTCCTGTGTCCCATGTCCTGTGCAATGTGTCCTGTGGCCACTGTTGACTTTGTTCATTGTTATTGCAATTTTTCCAATTTAAGGCACGTTTTATGCGATGGACTTGGCAAATGGCGGCTCTTTGCGACATCGCCTTTGTTGCTCTATGCGGCAGTTTGCGTTTTTTATTGACAACTTCCTACAAGTCTCTATTATGACGAACTATACCATGAACTCTGCTGCCAACGGAAAGTATCGTGTTGGTATCCCAGACAAATCGCTGCACAATTCCATACATTCATACATTTAGTACATGTAGATTAAAAATAATAGAGTTTTTAGGGCTTCATTTTTTAATACATTTTTGGCAAGAATCAGATAAAAATTTCGAATTTGTTAAAGTAAGCAAAACTATTTAAGTTTCTTTCAATTAATTACCTTCAATTTATGCTCTTTTTAATAAGCATAAGATAAATAACTTAACAACAAAATCATCATCAAATCAAATCAAAATCATTTATAAAAAAAAAAAAAAAAACAAAAAACAAACACATTTAATTTGTTTTTTCTTGTCTAGCCCTAAGTCAGGTTGAATATTGAATACCTGACTACACAACAGTTAAATATTTGGATTCCAAACATTAATAAAATGACCACCTTAAATGTTATGCTATGAGATTTCTTTTTCTTAACATCGTTAAAAGAAGCGTAAAGAGCAGCTAAATCAAATATCAATTAATTTGTACTGAACAAATATGTACACTCCGCTTTAACTTTAACCTAACAACTACATTTAAGGTTTATCAAAGTAAGTCCAATTAGACTCTTCATATATACTTTCCTTTCAATCAACTGAAGAAAATCAGTTCTCGCTATTTGGATGATAAAATGCGCTATTAAAAGTTTATTTTCAATTTATTTAAGTTTTTTTATGTGATATACCTGTATATATAAATCAGTAAAACGAATCAAAATGTAGATTATGTTATTTAAATTAGTGCATTCTTCTTAAACTATCGTGACAGAAAAATGGAGTAAATAATTTAAAAAAATTGGGTATTGGGAAAAGATTTTTTAATGAAATGCCTTTTCAGTGATGCTTTAAAGTCTGGATGGGTCCTTTGCTGCTCTTTGCATATGAACAACCTAATTATATTTCTTAACTCAATATTATGAATCTGATAATAAATGAACGCATTATTTTACAGCTATGGGAAGAGCAACATATTTTTCTGTAGTTAAAACCAAATGCTTTGTTTTGCAATTTACTTTTGGCTATTGCCAGAAAAACTCCGTTCCGGCCCAGTGGAACCCACTCGACTGAAGCATTAATATTTATTTAAAAGTCTTACTTGTCCCTATATTTAAGCGAAATAGACCGAACTTGACATCATGCCAGAGTATAATCAGTTAATAATAAATACTTATATTACAGGCTTATGACAAAATTGTGTTTTGCCAGTTGCCTTGTTCAACAAATGATTCCCACTGTAACCGTGCGTGCTGTGTTAATCTTCCATTCATATAGCAAACAAGAGTGTACTAGTCGGGGGTGCTCAGCTAATGGACACCCTGTATGTCCTCTATCTCAATTACAATAGTAGCTCTTTGATCCAAGGCCAGACAAATAGATATATCCGAGTTGCTCAGTTTTTAAATGAAGCTAGAAGCTAAAAAGAATATAGTATACATATAGTCTACTAAATGGGTTTGTGTTTATGCACATTATACCCGTTTTGTATATTTTCATTGGGTAGAAGGTATAATAAATAAACAGGCTTTGCGTATATGATTATTACAATCAAATGGTAAATGAGGAATGAAAAATACGAATGAGACAATGAACAGGTTTTAAGTATATGTTATGAGCCATGAATAAATAGCCATGGATGCAGTAACAATATACAAAAATAACAACAACAATAAGAATAATAAAAATGGCCGCTTCTAAAAACTGTCAACGGAACGGTTGCCACGCCCATTCACCCTTTCCACGAACCGCCTGGGCAGCATTGTTGTTGCCTTTCAGCTGTTATTACGCGGTTAAGTTAATAACACATTTTCCACTTTTCTTTTAAAGCTACTGATGGATACGCACAGTTCGCAAATGCGCCCCAAACAACCCACGCCCCAGCCCCAGTCCCAGCCCCAGCACCAGCCTCAATCTGCAGTCGAATATGGCCTCAGCCAACGGTTGTTTGTTGTGGCTGCCCATCGCGCAACCTGCGACTGGTGATTGGTCAGCTCCCCGTCCGAGCCTCGGATCCCCCATTGAGCCCCCCAGCTCCAAGCTGTCTCTCGCTGCCAGTTGGCCGTGGCTTGCGTTGCGCGTGCTGTGCGATTGCTATCGAGCCAAGAGGTGCAAATCTATCAGCCATCTGTGGCTCCTCCGTCACGGTTTATAGACCACATCTTTGTCTCTGCCTCTGGCTCTGCCTTTGCTTCTTTGCGGTTGCCGTTAAAATACGAGGAACAGAAAGCATTTGTCACAGTTAGCGTGTATTTGCGTCTATAATTAAGCTGCATATTGAAAATGAAAAGAACAATAATAAAAAGATATCGCAAATAAATTAAAACAAGAGTACTCTGGTCGAGTATGCCAAGTCAGCAGATACCTTATACCTTATACTGAGGATGGAAAATGCAATTTTGAACAACTTTTCTTTGGGATTCAATGAATCCATAAATATAAATACAAGGTATTACCTTTTATATATATTTATCTAATTTTATTTAATTTATTTAAATATTAATAATTTACTGGAAAGAACAGGGTATGGGCTTTAAGCACTCTAACTTTTCTTATTGCAGTAGAAAATCCAATTTGGCATAATTTCCGTCCTTACAATAGCATAGTTTAGGTCTTTGATATACCAACAAAATACTTAATATTTAAATTTTAACAATGTTTACAATCATTCTGTCTTCATGCAGTTTTTGACATATCCTATGTTGGCACTCGTTGAGCAACCTTTTTTACATTTGCCGGAAATTCTAGAGTATAGCAATAAGTAGCTAAAACTTGGTCCTCTCTGTTGTTGACTCTCTGCTGGCTGTTCGCATGCGTGTCTATTGTTTCCGCTTTAATTGTACGTCAACAGACTTTGTCATAGACATAGAAAATGTGTCATTCCGTGACCAACGCAAACGGCATTGGATCGAGAGTCCCACAGATCCCTTTACTGGTAGTCGAATCAATATGTGTGCATCTTCGAGACCTCGTCACGCACATTGCTGGCACAGAAGGCAGACCAGAACGGGCAGCTCTTAGGCGAACCCTGAAAAGGGTTAATGGGTTTGTTCTGCATCCATGCACACGCACCTGATCATGATCTATACGCAATTAAGTCCCCATATGCAAAAAATTCTTTGCAAATGTTCAAGTGATTATGCGAGGAAACTGACAATAAGATTGACGCTTATATTTTTCCTAGTTTCAGAAATATATTGATTCTCCATATGGGTTATAAAAAGTTACGCATAGAATCAACTCATCTTTGTGCATATTTATTAGGTTTTTAAAAATAACAAAGCTACAGAATTCACTAACAAAATAAGAATATTTTGACAAATTGCGTATTATTAACTTATTTGTTTGTTAAGCGGGCAATAGATTATCCTTAAATTTAATTTACTTGCATTCTTAGATAGGTAAATTACGAAGAACTTATATTTGTTTGCAGAGCAGATGGTCTGTTCCGACTTAATCATTTGTTATTAAATAATCATGAAGCACAATCAAACTGCGCACTTAACCCAGCTGCTGCGCTTCTCTTCACAGACTGTGGGAAATGCACAGTTATAAAATAAATAATAAATGCATTTTTAACAAGAATTAAAAATTCCTTCTCTGGGTATACATGGCAGATACGATGTTTTGAATATATAGTGATATATCGTAAGAATCGCATGCAGTTCAAATTCAGATGCAACAATGTTTAATATATATCAAGATTAAACGAAATTAGTTATTAATAAATATTTGTGTCTTACATGTGTGCTTCTAGAGCTTCTAGATTTCTTCTATTGCATTATAATCAGATCATAAACCCGATACGGGGCTTTGACAAATAATCCATAACAAAATATTGAAACAACTAACAAGTTGAACCTGGCTTCTATACAACTGCAAACCTTAGAAGTCTTCTGCAAGTGCAGAATTAGATCTCTTTTATCCCCAGGAAATTCAATAGCCCCCGGAAGATTCACACAAATCATCTAACTGGAAAGCTACCAGAATTTCGGCCCAGTAGAAGATTTAGTTGAAACTTTACAAATCTTATACATCAATTAATGAAAATTTAAATTTAAGTGAAAAGCAAGGAGAATATAGAGAATGCTAATTAATACATAAAATGATTTAATTTTTTATTGCGTTACATTTGTAATCTCTCTTATAAAAGACAATAAAAAAAATTATTTACAATAAATAACATAACCTGTATGATTTAAGCTCCAGGGAACTCAACATTATTTATATATTTATATTTATTATTATTTATTTATTAAAATTGTTTAAAATGTTAATGTTAAATTAATATAATGTTATTATTGTTTTCTAATAGAGCTAGTGCTAAAACATTGTCATGCTCAAGTGTCCATTTTATATATATCCCTGCATTTGTCTCTATTTCATCTTTGACTTCCGCTAGTTTTATATCTTCCTGATTAAGTGTCATAGATTGGTATCTCTGCAATATTTAAATATAAGACCTACTGGCAGTTTCCCACGCTAAGAGGCATAATTCTATACTGGTGGTTTAATAAAATAAAATTTATTTAATCTATGTGAAGCTCTGGAGATGTTAAAAGCTCAAGCCCTTATGCATATTAACTATCCAGGTGGATTAATTAAAGTATGTAACATTCCTGGACTCAACTTTAGATAAAATGATTAAAATTATGTTTTGACACCCATTGATAAAACTATATACATATATAATGCAAAATGATCTATACTGAGATTTTAACATGGGAGAATTTAGTATTTTAAAAATATGTTATAAATTATTTGATTTATTGAAGTCTGGTGGTTTAATAAAATAAATAATTTATTTAATTTATGTGAAGCTCTGGAAATGTTAAAAGCTCAAGCCTTTATGCATATTAACTATCCAGGTGGGTTAATTAAAGTATGTAACATTCCTGGACTCAACTTTAGATAAAATGATTAAAATTATGTTTTGACACCCATTGATAAAAATATATACATATATAATGCAAAATGATCTATACTGAGATTTTAACATGGGAGAATTTAGTATTTTAAAAATATGTTATAAATTATTTGATTTATTGAAGTCTTCAACTTGTCAAGAATCAAAGTCTTGTGTATTTACAAATAAAGATTTCCCCAATGAGATACAAGGGCGCATGGATCCCCAATCATTCACACAGATTGTCTCCCGTTTGACAGTTTTATTTATGTACTTACATCGAATAATCTGTACTTGACAAGCAGAAGTGCCAATACATCGTGTTAATAAATAAGATTAGCCTTGCCTTTCAATTGAGTTTCTAAAACGGATTCTAGACAGCATTGCGGCCTTCAATCCGATTAGAATTTCAGACCTATATACTGGGCCACCTTTCCTGCTTAGCTCTATTCTGCTGTCCAAACAGTAAGCGCATCAAATATTAAGCGCCCACACAATTATAAAATAATAAAATAAGCAGAATGCAGTTGGTGCACGCCCCATTGGCCACTCGGCCAAATGCATCCTGTTCCGAATCGCATTATGAATGAGAGTAAGCACGCAGAGAAAAGGATTATTTGAGGACTCGGAGCATTATTAGTTGACGTTGACACATTCCTGGAAAGGAGTGGAACATTAAATAAACGCTTGGTCAGCCTCATGAATTTGAATTGAATGCTGAGTGAGTGAGTCAGGAGTGGCACGAATGCTTATCCACGCTTACACACTCACTCGCACACACACACACACACACACACACACACACTC
This sequence comes from Drosophila pseudotalamancana, assembly GCA_037075185.1. NCBI lineage: Eukaryota > Metazoa > Arthropoda > Insecta > Diptera > Drosophilidae > Drosophila > Drosophila pseudotalamancana. Next base: position 17,764 of record JBAMCK010000618.1, on the reverse strand, counting down.
ACTCATTAAGGCAAATCCTAACTTGAACACAAAACACATTTGGCGAAGGCGGCCAAGGAGGCTGGACGGGCGTGGCAGCGAGCGCGAGCTCGAATGATCATGCTGCAAGCCAATGGTAATGACGAGGTGCCAAGCCTGGCCCGGACCCGGACCCGGACCTCGAATACCGAACACCGAACACCGAATCCCGAATCCCGAGTTCCAAGTCCTGGGCCAGCTGGTTAACGCCCAGTGGCTGGCTGGCAGCCGGCGTATTTGTGCAGCGATTCATTCGACGGGCGGGAGTGCAACGCCCCCGTGTGTGTATGAATGTGAATGTGTACCCCGTGCTGTTGAATATAGGATGAACGCGTTGCCTGTCACATGTCAAACCGGAAGTGTGCAAAAATTACCTCAAAATCCAACGTAAGGGGTGCAAGTGAGCAGGCAGAGGTACTCTCTCAATCTCTCTCTCTCTCTCTCTATCTTACTCCCTTATGCAGTCTCCCTCTTCAATATACTTTTCAGTCTTTCAGTGTTTTTCTGTAATTACGTCTGCGCACAGGACTTGGGCAGGACTCGCATATAGCACCCTTTTGACGCCTGCAACGACAACGCACTAATATAATTATAGGCCAGACCCCGGAAGCGCTTCCATCAGCAGCCAAATAATCAAAGCATCCTGCACGGGGTGCCAAAGCTTTGTGCGTCTGCGCTCCTGGCGAGCGGAAGTCAATTTCTAGTCCTTGATGGATGGCCTCAAATGCCGCGGCACATGCCTAAAACCAACTCTCAATCTGCCTCATCACAATCTCGTCATCTTTTTGAGCACCGTATAATTATCAAAACAATGCGCGAGTATCGGCTTTCACGCATCCTGTAGAGACCTGGCTAGCACCCAGTCCTCGCTGCAGCTGCCTCAAATCGAATAATTTTTATTTCTACCTTGCTTTTGCAAAAGTCCCCTACCGATACAATTGCCAGTTGGCATATAATTTAATTACGGATATTTAATTATCAATTGAAGTATTGCGTCATTGTCGCATATTTTAGAAACTCCACATATTTCCGATCATATCTTTGAAATTCTTCGGTCTTCTTCCTGTTTCCTATTCCCTTCTATTTTTTCTATTCTTTTAGTCGGTATATTATGAGTATCACTTAGAAACAAGACACAATCAAAAAGGAGCAGATCTTAAATACAATAAAAAAAAAAAAGGAAACTTATTTTCCAAAACAATAAAATCTTAGAAGCAAAGAGTTCAGGCTGTATATTAAAAATAAAATATATATTAATAGAATACTGATTAAATATATATATTTGAAAGATATAAGACCATTGACTTCACAGCATGTAGGCTGAATTCAGCTTTTGAATGGATATAGCTGAAAAATTTTAATAAAAAGCTTTTGGATTTTTGATCGTAATAAATATAGCTGATTATCAATACAAATTGAAAATTTAATTAATTAAATAATAATTTTTTTGTTAGATATAAATCTAATGTGTGCTTAAAAAGAGAACGACTTTTGGATGACTTTTTATTTAAAAAAAGTTTTTCAGTTTCATATCTCTTATCTAACACATGCCAAATTTAGATAAGAAATTTTAATGTTAAATAATAAGAATTATGATAGTTAGATAAGCAAAGTCTCGTAGTTTCATAGTAAATAAATAATTATCAAACAATGTCATTGATCTACCTTACTAAGATCAAAAAAGTTAATTGGGGAGTGAAACAGGAGACAAATGATCTGGATGTCAGGAGAAATACTTTGTCTCAATTGAATGCATTTTTCGCATTTGGCATTTTATAGCAGTAAATCCGTGCATCCACGTCCCCAAGCAGTGGCATAGCTTTATTTGTGTCTAATACAACACGAAATTGCAACGCAATGAAATTGCTGGCATGAGGCAGCAATGAGTGCAGTACAGAAGCAGTTGCTGCGGTAGCGGCAGAAAAACACGGGCAACAAGAATATGGGCAGCGAAAACCAGTTGCAGAAAGTAACAATTTCCACGAATGCCAGAGCCTAATAACACAACAAAATGCATTTAATAAGCAACTGCAAATGGCAATCTGAAAATTCAAAACCGAACTGGTGGAGCAAGTGCAGCAGCAGCAGCAGCAGCAGCAGCAGCAGCAGCAGCAGCAGCAGCAACAGGGGTGAGGGACTGGGAAATCGGTTGACTGTGAAACGGAGGGACTGGCCAAGATTCGGAAGCTGGTCGAAGCAACCGTGGCCAACGCGAATGTGCGATGATCGCTTCCTGTCGATACGATACACCTAATAACAATTTTTGCTAGCCCCCAATGCAAACCCTCGGCTCTCAGCATTTAGAGCCCGAAGCTGGCAATCACGACCAACGGCAGCAACAGTCGCGCAAATTAACCAAAAATGTAAATAACAACGGCCATAAGAGCAGAAACACATTTCGCACGACGCACAGATACTCTACACATACGATCGCAGGGTACATCTATTTATAGCACAAGTATATTCGTAACTCACAGTAAGCGTAGAAATAGATATAGATATATATACTAGTTCTATAGCATATTTAAACCATTTTAAAGAGAAGATTCATTATATTATATAGTATTAAGACAAACTCTCTTTTTTTTTTAATGAATTTGGATTGGGTGGCAGCGACGTAGCGCGGGTTTCGGCTGCCCGGGGCAATTAATAAGATTATTTCAGTTTAATGTTAACTATATATTAATACTAGGGACATTCTTTTTGTACAACCCGTTGGAGTGGATATAAGATACAAGTGCATAAAGCTGTCACAACCAATAAGGAATGACATTTGCATGCCATATACGATTCGTGTCATATGTTGCAAGCTGAACGACGTCGTGAGTGTATCCTAATGAAGTGCGCAAAGCATCATCGGTGTTGCCAGCAGCACTGTTAACAGTCGCAATGGCTGCTTTAAGTGTAACAGCAGAAGTCGTCGAAAGTCGCATCCTACAGATTCAGATACCAGTGCCAGTTTACGGGCCGCAACCAGTTTACGGTTGCAAGCTAACAATGGGTAAGATGCACAGACACAGCGGCAAGTGAAAGATTGCTGCTGCAGGGAGTGGCCCGGTTGGTTTGCATGCCACCAGCAAATAAAACACAAACACACGCACAAAATGGTAAACAACAACAACAACAACAGCTACAGCAACAGCAAAAGCAACAACACTAATAACAACTGCAAAAGCAAAACCAACAAAAACAAGAACAACAACACGACAGCTTTGGCGGCCATTGCGCTGGCTTCGACGTAGACCGCGACTGCGCAATGGCGACGACTGAAGCTTGGGCTTGCCAAGTCACCAATTCGCCTTCACCGTCGCCGTCGCCGTCGTCATCGGAGCTGCTTCCGTGCCATGTGGCAATCAGTCACGTTGAAGGCGTTGTCCATTGTTTGCCCCAGTGCGCGGGGTCGTTTGCGCCTTCTACTCTCCAATCGCAGAACACGGCTCGCTTTTCCGTTTCAACATTTTTTAACGTTTGCCTTTGGCTCTCTCTTTCCCCCATTGTAGTTGATCTAGCTCTAGCTCCCTCTCTTTCGTTTCCATTTCTGTTCACCGATTGTTGCCATTTTAACTACGTCGTGGGTCGGAGCTTTGCTACTGGATATCAATCCAGCGAGAAATGGCTTTGTTAAATGCTAAAGAGAACCGCTTGCGCAAATATAAAAAAGCACCTGCTTAAAATAATAAGCCCAATTATGGCTGGGCTAATGAGGGGTGTGCTTCGTTTCATTTGAATTTCACATTTCACATTTCACATTTTCCTTCTGCACTAACGGGTGCGGTAACAGTTCCAAATGGCAGTCAATTTCCATTCCAATTTGGAGTACTCCTCAATTTCTTATCTACAACTGAATACACGCATGCATATTCATATCTGCGTACCAGAGTTCTTTAAGGGAGGAAACTTCTACTACTATCTGAAAAAAAATACTTTATAATCTCCCCATAATTTGGAAAAAATAAAATTCAACATTTTTGGCAGAAATATGTTCAATTTGTTGAACAATATATAAACTATTTTTATTCATAAATAGCTTCGATTTATGGTATAAATAACAATAATAATTAATATTATGGAATCCAGAAAATAATACATTTCATAATTTGATTTAAAGATAATCAATTTTAATTATATTATTGAAATAATTTATATATTTCTTTACTACTACTCATCTGTAGTGATAAAAGTTTTAACAATGCAATCAAATAAACAATAAAGCTATACCGTTTGTACAAATTATTTATTTTAAATGTATTTTAAACATTAAAAATACATTTTTCTTTTATTCATACTTATAGCTATATACAAAGATAAGATAGATTTTACTATTGATTAAAAGTATATACTTTATAAATACGTATATATAGTTGTAAAAGCTTCATCCACTTCCATTTCAGCATCATTACTAAATAGTTGATCCTTCATTCAATTCCTCTATCAAAACCTTGTGACTGAGACTATTGAGATACAAATATTTATACCAAAGAATTAGACATTAACAGCGACTGATCTTAAGTTTTCCAAAATCCTCTTTCTCTGTAGTCCTTATAACAAGATATTATATATTTGGCTTTGGGCTTTAAAGAGTTCTTTAAATATGTAAGAATTATTGTTTTTGAATTAATAATTTATTAAGACTCAAATAAAAATAAATCTTTGGGCTCATATGTTGATAAATCAATTTCGATTTTGTACAAAAGATAACATACCAATATCTTTTTGCAATAAATAAGTTACAATAACAAAAAATAAATATATACATATTTTCTATAGATGTTGAAATCGGATGTTGTCCTAGGTATTGCGGTCTGCATAAAGCTTTGCTACACTTTGCCATTTGTTCTTCCATCCAATTGCGCCAATTAAAGGTGTGGAAAATGTGGACTTAACATGCAAACCAACAATTTACATCGTAGATTCCCGCCCAATTCGAGCCGCGAAGGGTTGAGCTTAATAAAGCAACGGCAAATCGTGTCCAAGGATGACTTTTCACACAGGACTCCCCTAAGTTCTTGCGAATAACTATGATCAATAAGTTGGAAAAAGAATATTTTCTGTTGCTGGGGTTGTCTACTCTCAAACTCGAGATAATTCAAATATATGCCAAGTACAATCGCCATAATTGTGAAGGCTAAGACCACAGTTTGAACGCTACTGATTTGCAGTTACAGTCAATGTTGGGAGCCATAAATTAGTCCGTCTTTAGCTTCTATTATTGGGTTAGTCGAATGGGTTGGTCTCCAACGTTCTTAGCGGTGTTTATATGGATTTTTGCATAGTTGGAGCATTTCATTAATGATCACATAACAGTCGGAAAATGCAGACCACAGCTAAGAGTGGCAGCAACAACCAAAAGAAGATATTGTTGCATGCGGCCAGCAAATTGTTTGACGATTTAAAATGAGAAATACGTTTCCACGAAAATTACAGTTCGCTGGTGCTGGAAAAGCCCACCATACTAATAACAACAACAACAACATCAACATGAGCAGCAGCAGCAGCAGCAGCAGCAGCAGCAGCAGCAAAATGGCGCGCGTGTTTTCCACGAAAGTAATTAAAGCAACAGAGAGTAAAAACTGGCCTGCTTTGAGAGCTGGAACCTCGAGCTGGAGCCAAAGGTGGAGCTGGACTTGTTACAATTCCTTTTCTGTTTTTGCTTTTGTTTTTGGTTTTGTTTTTGGTTTTGGTTTTGCTTTTGCTTTGCTTGAAGTGAAGCTTCAACACAGCTACCGGTTTTGCTATGCGTTTTGTTTCGGGCCACTTTACATGGCCAGCACCTAACCCATCCCTCGACTGCGGCAAATTTGTTGGCCATTTTAATGGCCGTCATCGTCGTTTGGGGTGTTCAGCCAACTGCAATTATGGTACGCCGTATATATATTTTTTTCTGTTTTTGTTTTTTTTTTCTTTTAGCGCAATAATTTGCCGCTCTGTACATTAAATGGATTTAATGAATGCGGTCCTATTAACTTTTTTGCTCTGTTCGCTGCCGTCGTCAGAGCTGCTTTTTTTTCTTATTTTTTTTTGCTGTTGTTGCAACTGCAACTTGTTGCCGCTGTTATTGTTACTAATAATAATTGGCTAAGTCGCCGTCGACACTGGCATCTGAATTTCAAATTCAACATCAACTTAATTTTTATTACCGCATATTTGATGTTTCACAAAATGTGAATGCGTTCTCTGAAAGTTGTTTAGCGATTCAAAAGGACAGTAGAAGCCGATATATACCCTGCATATATACTGAAGTTTGTATATATAATAAAAATAAAAAATATTTATAATTCAAAATTCTTGTTCTTGTTTAGGGTGAGTCTTATATTCAAAGTAAACAAAAATGAAGATATTTTCATAGACAATAATTTTCATTTGATACCATATCATAAATATTATTGAAGTAAAATCAATAAAACTTGAAATGTTTTCCACTTCTGTAATGTAAACCTATTCAATCTCTAAAATATGCCGTAGACAATTTAATCGTAAACGTTATTCTGATCGATAGATTTAAATATAATATATGTATACACTACGAGAGACATCTTTCTCTTTGTTTTGCAAGCTGCGTATAGGTAATCTCTGAGACGTGCATAGCTTTAGTTTGCAGTTTCTTTTTTTCAAGGGTATGGTCAGTTCGCTTCCTTGGTTGGTTGCCCCTGCAGCGGTTGCTATAATTGCTTTTCAAAATGGCGGCTTTATTGCTTTTCGCCATTGCCAACGCAGAGCATTGAAGAAAAGTGGGGACTCGAGATTCGAGAAGGCAAGCAAGATACGCAAGTGAATCGCCAAGATCGTTAATAATTGTGCTAAAACACCTTTATAGCCTTCTTATCATAATATTATCATATAATCATATAATATATTTCCTATTCAATTTTTTCCATTGTTTGTTCTGACCGTCTGCTTAACTCACAATCAAAGCTTAAGATTTTTAAGATGAACCTTACAAAAGTTTCTTCTTTCAATTGAGATGCTTTTGTTTACAAAAAAGTTAGTAAATTTTAATGTGAGACCTTTTTAATGGACAACTTGTTTTTTGCGGATACTGATTAAAGAATTTATTTTTTTTCATGCATGTAAAATATTTTTTATTTTATGATAATGATCGACGAGCTGTGTACATTTAGATATTAAATATCAGTGGAAAGGCATTTGTACTAAATGTAAAGAAACAATCCTTCTTAGGGCAAAGTTAGGTAACACTTATTAGAGTAGTTTTTTATTACAGATTAACTAACAAATTTCCTGCATTAAATGGACAACTGATATTAATTGTATTATATTTATCTATTTACAGTATGATACTACATTTAGCTACTGTGCTTCTTCTTTATGTAGTTTTAAATGCAATTAAATGTGACTTGAATTAAAAATAGGCTTTGGACTACCTCGTATACTCTGTCCGTTCTAGAGTTTAGACTCTAGAGTCAAGCTAAAATAGCCTTTAGGGCCTTCTTGAATGGGTATAGGTGAAATTCCAGTATTACAGGAAGTCGGAAGTGATGCAAGAGGAACTCAATTGAATACTAAAGGTGCGATAAACATATTATTTATGCATATAGATATGCTTATTGTATGTTTTGGATATTCGTAAATGTATGTGCATGTCGTGCAGACACATTCATATACACATTTGCGACTGTTATGGAAAAGCTGACACCGGAACGGACCGATCACAAATATATTCGAGTATATGCGAAGAAAAAGGTGGGCGTTACCCAACGGCTCCCCTAGCCGCACAGTTAAAATGGAAATCGTAATAAGCACAATAATAATCATAAAAAACAATAAATAAAAAAAGAACATTCAGCGCACACGCACACACACAGAAAAAAAAAACTGTTGAGAAAATAGAAATTGAAACCAACCCTGAGGTTTTGGCTGAGAGACAGAGGAAGGTCCTGCTTCCGTACCCTGCTCCGCATTCTGGTCTTTCTCCTCTACCTGGACCCTTCCTTGGGATCACCTTTTTCCATTATCGTCAACAATACGTGGACTTAAAAGTGCAAGAAAAACCAAATTAGCTCTATATACTTCCCATATTCTTTACATATTGGTTATATGTACAAGCGTATCCGATATGTACCCAACATAAGGGAAGTGCCCAACACTTCGAACAACGAATTTCTATGTACGCAAAATAAACATAAGCACAATAAAATATATTAAACAACAATTTTTTATTGGCGAACACTAATTTAAAGAGAACGCCAAAATCTGAAGAATCAAAGTTTCTCAGCTATAACCTATGATTGGACTTGAAATTTGCAGTGAGGAAAATTAAACATTTACAAACTGTTTTTAAACAGTTGATTTTAAATAAATTTAATATGGAGATAAACGTTAGAAAAAAGGAAATTCCAAGAATCCAAAGAGCTTGCATGACTGTAGTTATAAAAATATGGAATGTATCCGTTTTAGGTACTATACAATGTTTCCTTGACTTAAGCCTATTTTATCTGTTAACATATTTTATCTGTTAAGAAAACTATTGCGAAGTGTGCTCGACTAAGAGATGTATATCTATATCTATATCTATATCTATATCTATATCTATATCTATATCTATATCTATATCTATATCTATATCTATATCTATATCTATATCTATATCTATATCTATATCTATATCTATATCTATATCTATATCTATATCTATATCTATATCTATATCTATATCTATATCTATATCTATATCTATATCTATATCTATATCTATATCTATATCTATATCTATATCTATATCTATATCTATATCTATATCTATATCTATATCTATATCTATATCTATATCTATATCTATATCTATATCTATATCTATATCTATATCTATATCTATATCTATATCTATATCTATATCTATATCTATATCTATATCTATATCTATATCTATATCTATATCTATATCTATATCTATATCTATATCTATATCTATATCTATATCTATATCTATATCTATATCTATATCTATATCTATATCTATATCTATATCTATATCTATATCTATATCTATATCTATATCTATATCTATATCTATATCTATATCTATATCTATATCTATATCTATATCTATATCTATATCTATATCTATATCTATATCTATATCTATATCTATATCTATATCTATATCTATATCTATATCTATATCTATATCTATATCTATATCTATATCTTTATCTATATCTATATCTATGTCTATATCTATATACATATATATTTTTGGAACTGTAACAAATTGCGTGTGTACACATGTCTTTATGCATAGCTAAAGAGTGTTTTTTATTTCCTTTGCTTCCATTAAAGCCTCTCTTTGCATATTGTTTGTTAATTAGTGGTACTTAATTGACTTTTATTGCGCTTAATTATCAGAAGCGGCCATTGGCGGCGAAGAGCCGAGCGGGTGGCGGTTGGCTGGAGAAGGGGGGCGGACGGCTCCACCTTTGGCCCGCCCAACCGACGGCCCGCATGGCTTTGGACAGCGGGCCATAAATTTCTATATGCATATGAATGTATTTGTTTGACTCTGACTATAATTGCGGCTTCTTATTGGCGTAGCACCCGCTTTTAATTTGCCAAATTAGCAACGAGCCTGAGAGACCCGCCGTAAGCCAAAAGAGGAACGAGGGCAGTGGAAGGCCAAAAGGCTGCCCACGCAACTATTCGTGTTCCGTCCTCTAGGTGTCCGCGGGCCGTGGCCATAATTATAGCAGCCATACTCCCAATGTACAATATACTATTTGAATTTCATATTCATACTTAATATATTAGGTGTGCGTTAATGTTACAGTGTTACGCGGCTGGGGGCGTGGCCGTGCACGGTCAGGTGAAATGAATATGAATATGAATATGAATATTAGCATGAGGTTTCCACGAATTCGAGCGGCTGCTGCTATTCCAGCTTGTTGCCTCCATTAATGGAATGTTCAATTATTCAAATTTTATTACCAAATTATAATAATTGGCCTTAACATGACTTTCTTTCAATTTCAGGAAAAGCCTATCAAAAGACTTAAGCCACAAACTTCAGTGACTTTCTTTCTCCGTTGTTGATAAACATTTCATTTGCTTTTACTCCAAATGAAGAAAATGTCCATCTTCGAATTCAATCACTTTAACACTTCTAAAAAACGATCTTAGTTGTAAGGTTATCCAAAATTTGAATAATATAATAATAATAGCTCCAAGACAGATTAAAGCAAGCTTGATTAAAGTGAAAACCAAGTTTTTGCAAAGAAAATAAATGTCAACAATGGTAATACTTGTTTAAAACCGTCGGCATTTCATTTTCATTTCACAATCAGTAAAAAAATTTTTTATGCAAAAGTTAAAAAAAAAAAAAAAATACTACACAGCAATGCTAACAACATGACAAACATTCAAAGTAGTTTTTAGATTAAGAACATTTTTAAGGTCATAAAAAGTATGACTAAAAAATTGAATTATATACATATTTTTATATATGTCCTAATTATATATACAATATATATATACAAAAACTAAACATTATCTTATATCAATATCTAAATATATATAGATATATATATACATATATAATATATACATACAAAAAATTTTTCATATTCTAAAATATATTTTGAAAGTTTGTCAGCCATTCGAAAATTATTTTGTAGTATTTGTCAATTCCATGATAGCTTTTATTTAAAGTGGTCTAAATTAAGGTATACTTTAAGACTATTATCAAATATATGCATATATATAAGGTGTATATGATGTCGACATGTGAAGTATAGATATATCCATGCAACAAGCAGGAGGAAATAATTTCCACCTTCTCACCTTTTTGCTCCTTCGCCAGCGTCAGATGAAATATGAAATCCATTTAAAGTATTGTTATTGTTACTTTTATTATTATTATTATTTTATTTCTTTATATTTTTGTTATATTTTTTGTGAACATAAGCAGCCTGTCATGCGCATTATACAGTTTTATAATTTGAAAAATATTAATTTTAAGACAGTGTTTCTTGTCATTTTGACGCCTGTTCACTTCTGTATATATACTATTTTTATTATGCTTAAGATCAAGAATGCATAAACCAACTACTTATAATTTGACAGAAATAGAAGATTTGCCAATACCAAATCATATTCTTATGCATGTAGGTAATATACTTTAAGTAACATATTTAAAGTAATTTTAAAAAGGTCTTCACGGACTTTTCCATTAAATATTTTAAATTTTCAAATAATAAAAAGTTTCATTAAGCAAATAATCCGGTTTTCTTCGCTGCATCGATTTTTAGTATATGTATATATTTATATAAATACATTGTTTTAAATTAAATTTAAATAATCATTTAAAAATTTCTCTTCCTACTTATTCATACGCCCAAGCATAATCCGGAATCTGTCTTCCGCAGACATCATTTATTGATGACTGAACAAAGTTTTGGTTGTTGAATTAAGTGTAAAAACAAATAATTTATCAAATAAAATCTCGTTGTTGTCAATATGGAAAGTACCGCAAACTGCATTCGAATAAAAAAACTAAGTATATATATATATATATATATATATATAAATGTATATATGCTAATGCTTACAAAAATATAATAATAATAAAAATAATAATAACTATAATAATAATAATAATGACAATAGTTTAAATTCCTTCTAATGCTACCGATACCGATCCGCCAATTGCTAAAAAAAAAACGTATCTTCTTATCTTCGTTTTACACGAGCATAGCTGCATTTTACCCTATTTTACAAATTGGCGATGGCTGTGAAAACAATAATGAAAAAGAAAAGAACCGGTGAGAGAACGTTTTGCGGTTTGCGGGCAAAAGAATTAAATTGTTCAGAATCAGCAAACAACAGTTGGCCAGTTTGTCTGGCTATGATCCTTCAAGCGCTGCTGCGGTCGCCTATACAAATGGATTTTTAAATGCTCCTAAACCGCAATCGATTGTAAAATAATGTTCCGGATCGCTAGCGTGCACAGTGACACGATATATGGAATATATGCATGAAAGAACGATCAGTATTACAGTTTTTTTAAATTAAATATTACAATATTAAACGGCTGAGGGACTCGGCTCAAAGTGCCGACTATAAGATACTCTGAAGACCCTTCAAGCTGTTGTACAATCAATAATCAGATATTACAAGTGACAATAACTTAAGAAGACATGTAGTTTACGTGATTTAACCGATACGCAAAAAAAAGTTACGTTAAAGCTTTTATAATCTGGGAGATCGAACAATTATGACAACGAGATGATCACATGTTCGTTTCCCTATGTGGTTTATAGCATAGTTTTTTGCCAGCACAACTCGACTTCCCATTCTCCCTCTCCCTCTCTCTCTCTCTTTGTCTCTCTCTCCCTTACTCGTTTGCTCTCTTTTTCTTTCTTCGCTGTATCTATAATTTTTCGCATTTTATAGATCGGCTTAAAATTATGTGTACATGTGTGTGCATATATGGAGTAAGAAGGAGGCATAACGGAGCTTTTAATTTGGGAAAAAAACACTCCGTAGAAATGAGTCAAATCAAATCAAACGATCAGTTGCGAACTCTTTCTCTCTGCCTCTTTCTCTTTATGGAAGCATTTGGGAATCTGGTTGCGTTTCAATGTACCATAAAGCTCACGATCGGTTCACTAATTATGCTTAATTATTGATTATTGCGGGTTTTCACTAAGCCGCCAAATTGCGTGTACGTGCGTCTGGAAAATGACTTTCACAGATACACTGGTCACTGTTGTTGTTAATCACATTAGCGAACACAAACTGTATCAAAAATTAAGAAGTAATTTGCTCGGATTCCTTGCGACCAGACACACGCACGCCTTGCAGTCTTTTATTATACTCTGCACAAAGCAACAAAAAGGTAAATTGGTTTGGACAGAGTTGTTAAAGTCTTTTACTTATGACACAACTCAAAAAAAAGTATTACAATGAGAGAGCGCATTAATGAAAATCTGTATGACTCAAAGCTTCAATTTATAGACTCACCAAGTTTTGTTGATAATTCAATGAACATAAGTAATAACATTTAATTTACTCACACTGTGTATAAGCAAATGTCTTCTAGCTTACAATTTTGAAGACACGTACTCTCCAAGTTTTACACTGTAATTATCAAGAAGACTTATTTCAATTGAAGTTGGCATTTGACACGAAGAGTGCATAATGTAGTGTAATACACCATACTATGATTTACTCTCTTGTGTTCTCAAAACTAGTTTTACAATGCAATTCTAACAATCCGTATAATTTTGTACGTCCATGCGGTTCTTAAAATTCAGTTAAAAGAATAACAATTATTAGCTTATAGTATGCTGATACAAACATAAACATTTATTGTAAACGAAATGGCTTTAAAGAACAAAAATCAATTTAAATTACGCGCAAATTGGCGCCATCTTTCGCCTACGGCACAAACTAAATGGGACGTGTAGCTAACATAAAGCTGACTGCTATGGGCAATGTGAATAAGTGCGAATGCCATTTAGCATAGCATGAGACATCGCTGTTTTGATGACAGCTGTTCACTCACACTCTCTTTCTCTCTCTTGCTCTTTGCTTCAACGAGGTGGTCACAATCGGCAGCCTTGCTACAACTTCAGTTTATTTTGACCGGCACCAGAGATTAATGTAAATTATAAAAGTTGCATTTCAATTAACTGAAACAATTTACAATTCTCAATATACTTTCTAGCTTGCGCGAACGGTAGCACATTCACCGATTTCAAGTAAGTTCAAGCAAAGGTGACATTGAGGTTAAGTTGAATGCTGTTGTGGCCAAAAATAATATAAACCTACATATACATAGCAGCGTACATGCACATACATACATATGTATATTGATATATCTTGCACCAACAGCAACCAACAGTCAATATGCCACCTAAGAAGCACGAAGAACCTGAACGCAAGCCGCTGATCGGACGCATTGGCACTAACCTGCGCATCGGCATTGTTGGCGTGCCCAACGTAGGAAAGTCAACGTTCTTTAATGTGCTGACCCAGAGCGCCGCGCCGGCCGAGAATTTCCCCTTCTGCACCATTAAGCCCAATGAGAATAAGTATTCCAATTACGATGAGATGCCGCTGCCGCTGGCCATAGCAATCGCAATTTGCGTTGCCTTTAAATAATTGTAATCAATGGCATTTGAACGTTTATTTTTTTTTATTTTTCGTCCGATCGATTGCCTGGCCGCAGCTTCCACGAGTCGCTTCTAAGTTTGCTGCCGTCGCGGGGGCGTGTCCCAATCTCGGCAATTTGCCAGATCTAGTTGCAGGCTAAGATTCCACAGGCTGCCAAGCGGCTGGGCCAGCAGCTGCTTCGTATGCAAATTACGCGCGGGCCGTTTAATTTGAGCGACTTCATTTTGGTTGCCATCCAGTATTCAGTATTAAGGCTCAAGACTCAAGACTCGGCCATCAAGAATCGAGCATCGAGCATCAAGCTTCGAGTGCGCTGCTGTGGCTCGCGGGTTGGTGATTTTATAAAAATTATAGAAAATTGCAATGATTGGCAATGTGGCCAGGGCAGCGCCGCCCCAGTCCCAATTACAATACCAGCTAACATGCTTTTGTTTTCGTATTTTCCCTCTCTCTCTCTCTCTTTCTCTCGCTCTCTTTCTATCACTTGTACTATCTCGCTCGGACTCGATCAACTTGCCTTACCCACACGTCGCGTTCCCGTGCCCGATGAGCGCTTCGACTTCCTCGTTGAGTTTCACAAGCCAGCCAGGTGAGTGTGCCGTGTATTGAGTGTCAAATAAGATTGTTAACCATTTGCTTAATATATTTGTGCAGCGTTGAGCCCGCTTATCTAAATGTGGTAGACATTGCTGGTCTGGTCAAGGGAGCCGCCGAGGGGCAGGGCTTGGGTAATGACTTTCTTTCGCACATCAGTGCCTGCGACTCCATTTTCCACTTGTGCCGCGCTTTCGAGGATCCAGATGTGACGCATGTGGAGGGCGAGGTAGATCCTGTTCGCGATTTGGAAATTATTTCAGAGGAACTGCGACTCAAAGATGAAGAAAAGCTTCTGCAAAACCTTGACAAGCTCGAAAAAGTTGTGGCTCGTGGCGGCGATAAAAAGCTCAAGCCCGAATATGATTCAATGCTGAAGATTAAGGACATATTGATCGATCAGAAGCGTCAATTGCGTTTTGAGGACTGGAATGCCCACGATGTACGTACCGAATATTTTATCTCAAGTCTTAATTTCCATTTACTGTTGATTCTGATTCTCTGTTCCTCTTCCATAGATTGAAACGTTAAACAAATACTTGTTTTTGACATCCAAACCAGTTATTTACCTGGTGAATCTGTCCGACAAGGATTTCATACGCAAAAAAAACAAATGGCTGCCTAAGATTAAGGAGTGGATTGACAAGAACGACCCAGGGGCAGTACTCATTCCGTTTTCGGGTGCATTCGAGCAGCAGCTAAGTGAAAAGGATGATCTGGAGCGCAAGGCCTATGAGGAAGAGACCAAGTGCAAGAGCCAGCTGGGCAAGATCATAGTTACAGGCTACAAGGCTCTGCAGCTGGAATACTTCTTTACTGCCGGACCGGATGAGGTCAAGGCCTGGACAATTCAAAAGGGTACAAAGGCGCCACAAGCCGCTGGACGCATTCACACTGACTTTGAGAAGGGCTTCATCATGGCCGAAGTGATGCACTTTGAAGACTTTAAAGCAGAGGGAAACGAGGTAGCTGTAAAGGCAGCCGGCAAATATCGTCAGCAAGGACGTAACTATACTGTCGAGGATGGCGACATCATTTTCTTCAAGTTCAACGCCGGAGCCGGTCTCAAGGATGCCAAGAAGAAATGATCCTGACTTGCCGCCTACGTCGTCATGTTAACTATCTTGTACATGAATTTAATTCTATATTCACAACTGTTCTGCTTTGCCTGATGCCAAATGCTACGCTCACACACACACACTCACTTGTCCCAAGTAAAATTGCATTTGTTTTTTTATGACTCAAACATTTTCTATTTTCATTTTACCGTTACTGCACAAGCAGCAATCGCCGGGTGGAAATCTATAAATTCTCGTATGTAGATATGGTATTTTTTTGTACGTTTTGCAAGAATAGAATTCGTAAGGAATAGGTAATAGGTAATAGCTAGCAATTATATCTATAACAGTTTTCGAAGTAAATCAATAGGAAAGAAATGCCTTTTAGTGGTTAAAAAAAGGAATTTCAGAGTTGTTATTTAGCACTGTGTGTATTTGCTATCGGTAATACCTTAAGAGAAATGATGTCTATCGAGTAAACATCAAATGAATCAAATGTTAAAAGACATTAATAATAACAATAATTCTGTGCTTGGATATTATTAAAAAAAAAAATTTATTTACTAGAGAAATACATATGTACATATCTCTGAGCATTTTTAGACATTAATAATATAAATAATATACTAATATAATTTATGTTGTATACAACAAATTTGCTAATAAACTCTAATTTACTTAATTGAATTCCTAAAAATAGTTGAAGAAAAGAATTTAACTACTATATTTTATCGTATTTCATTTTTAACGTATTGTTGATTTCCTTTAAAATCAATAAATACGAGTTTCACATATAATTGAGTGATATTTGTTCTTTAACTATTCATTCTTGAATTAATTTACGGTAGTCAGAGGTCTATCAAAATATCGACCAACGATACTCACATATTAATGTTATCGATGGGATAATCATTTTTTTGTGCTAACACTGCTTATATGATATTTATTTATCTCATACATAATTTTAAAATATGTATAATTCTCAAAATATATTATTATTTGTAATTTCAACAGATAAAGTACAATTAAGAATTTGATACAAACTTATCCCAATTAATAAGACAAACAATAATAATAAATTAGCAGCCTTTTCAATTTATTTTTATTTATTCTTTTATTTTTATTGCTACATTTTAGTATGGTTTTTTAAAAATGGGATGTCTCTTAACTCTGAAGCTTTTTTTGCAGGATTTACGCTTAGTTACAGGGCTGTCCATAGTGATATGTCAGCGCAATAATGCGATAGTCCCATATATCGTATGCATCAAGTTCATTCATTTTCACTTCACCAATTTCTTTGGCATTAGATTTGGGTGTGGACAAAGCCGAACGACAAAAAAGGAAAAAAGACTTATAAGTAGTTTTCGAGAGACACCGAGAACTCGGTGTTCGGATTTTTAAACTTATTTGAAGAGCTCTAATGAATATTCCGGCAATTAATTTGCTTATGGCAAACGTTTTTAGGCCCATTTGTATTATTTTACTAGTTGGCCCAAAAGTATGCCACACTTCTGAACGTTGCTCAATATACAAATAATTAAAAAAGTAAGAGTGCTTTTAAATCAGATTGTGACTGAAAAGACAACCATTGCACTCCTCGGGGGGGGGGGGGGGGGGGGGGGGGGGGGGGGGGGGGGGGGGGGGGGGGGGGGGGGGGGGGGGGGGGGGGGGGGGGGGGGGGGGGGGGGGGGGGGGGGGGGGGGGGGGGGGGGGGGGGGGGGGGGGGGGGGGGGGGGGGGGGGGGGGGGGGGGGGGGGGGGGGGGGGGGGGGGGGGGGGGGGGGGGGGGGGGGGGGGGGGGGGGGGGGGGGGGGGGGGGGGGGGGGGGGGGGGGGGGGGGGGGGGGGGGGGGGGGGGGGGGGGGGGGGGGGGGGGGGGGGGGGGGGGGGGGGGGGGGGGGGGGGGGGGGGGGGGGGGGGGGGGGGGGGGGGGGGGGGGGGGGGGGGGGGGGGGGGGGGGGGGGGGGGGGGG
>JBAMCK010000616.1:0-10103 GCA_037075185.1 Drosophila pseudotalamancana | reverse complement strand
TGTACTTCGTTCGGCATTCCATTATTGCTAACAAAATCATTTTGCAAATGGTAATGAACGACGTGGCAGACAAGAAGGTTATCACCGTGAGATATCAAGCGTAACATGGTACAAGTGCGGAGAGTTGGGTCACATATCCACCCAGAGTACAAGGAAGGAAGCTGACAAGAACAAAACATTCAACCGGGAAAAACGAGTGGAACAGTGCAGCGTTGCAGTACCGAAGGGATATCTGGACCATAGAGGACAACTTTTAACGATGTACGAGTATTGTTATGCTTAAAGGCATAGGCAACAGGGGAATAAGTAATTCTGTTCAAATGTTGAGTAACGTAAGAATTGACGATATCTGTATGGAGATTATGTTTTATGAGACGATCAAATGCAAATCGAAATTGTTATTGGCCGAGAAATACTAAATTAGGGTTTTGATATTGTCGACCTTATCGGTACCAGTCCTTGTTATTGCATACAGATGCAAGTTGCATTGGCAACGGTGCAATTTTATAAAAAGATTGATAGCAAACCTCATGTAATAGAATACTATAGTAAAACTACTTCTCCTGCAGAGTCAAGATACCATTCGTATGAGTTGGAAACTTTAGCTGTTATAAATTCCATTAAACATTTTCGACATTAGCTGTTGGGCAGGAACTTTACGGTGTTTACTGATTGTAACTCACTAAAGGCGTCCAGAAATAAACAAGACTTGACCCCCAGAGCACAGCGGTGGTGGGCTTACTTGCAGGCGTTTACATTCGATATTCAATATAGAGAAGGGAAAAGAACGGCTCATGTTGACTTTTTCTCAAGAAATCCTATTTTACCAATTTCAAGCAACTGTCTCGTTGCTGAACAACGTCGAGACTCCGACATAGCCGAAATTAAAAATTAAATTAGTAAGTAGGTAAAATGATTTCTCTCTTGCTTAAGATATTGCGAAAACCTATTAACTAAGGGCAAAAGTTCTTTACCGAAAAATACAGAGGAACGGCAAAACACGTTGTTTACCAGTGGTGCCACATGCCTTTAGATGGTCTGTTATAAACCAAGTTCCCGAGTCGTTAATACATTTGGGTTGGGAGAAGACATTAGATAAGGTCTACGTTTTAATTGGTTTGACAATAAGTCAAAATATGTCAGAAAATTTGTTGATAACTGTATCACTTGTAAAATGTCCAAATCAACCTCAGGAAAAATACAAGCTGAAATTCATTCAATTCCTAAAGTCAATATTCCCTGGCACACTATCCACATCGATATAACTGAAAAACTTAGTGTTAAAAGTGACCAGAAGGAGTATGTAATTGTTCAAGTAGACGCGTTTACCAAGTATGTTTATCTTAGTCTTAGACAGTGAGAGTTGTATAAATGCTTTTCAATCTGCTGTTTCTTTGTTTGGAGTACTAATAGCTGACCAGGGAAGGTATTTTACGGGTGAAAAGTTTAACCTATTTTGTTCAGATAAGAAAATAAACTTGAACCACCGGAGCTAGCCGCGCTAATGGCCAAGAACCATGAGCACATTGAAAAATATGCTGACTGCGGTTGAAACTGAACTCAGTCTTGGCAAGATGTGTTAGGAGAGGTGCAGTTGGCAATCAATTGTACAACTAACCGTGTGACGAAGGCTAGTTCGTTAGAAATGTTATTGGGAAAGGTAGCACGTCCATTAGGACTACTTCCACATAGTGATATTGAAGATAAGGTTGATCTGCCAAACGTAAGGGCGCAAGCTGAAAAGAAAGTTTTAGCTACAGCAGTTTATGACAAAGAACGATTTAATAAAAATAAGGCAAAAGTAATTAGACGCAAAGTTGGAGATTTTGTGGCTCTTAAAGGCGAAGAAAGGCATCAAACCAAACTGAGTCCAAAGTTCAAGGGGCCTTTTGAAATAATAGATGTCCTAGAGGGTGATAGGTACACTTTAAGGTCCCTAACCAATAAACGAAATTACAAATATGCTCATGAAGATTTAAGAAGATTGCCACAGGGGCAAGTGTGATGTGTGATGTGATTAATAATATAATAATATAATTATGTTGAAAGAATTGGTCATAATGCAAGCACAAGTGTAAAACAAATGTTTTGATCATGGCGTGTGGCGCATTAGACGATGTAATGCGAAACCAGTTGGGTTCATGATAATGAAAAGAATAAAAGTGAAATGTTGATTGGATCAAATGTTGAGTACACGAGGTCGTATAATGGTCAGGATGTCCGTGTCGGAGTGTGAAGGATTTTTGACCACGGTACGTGTGTGTCACATTGTGAACATAGTTTGACCACTGTACATGCAAGACGCTGCTGCGCATTGAGTTTGGTAGATTCTTAGAATTAGTCTTCAACGTAGAATATGACTGCCGCCAGGATACCGTACGATCGAGGCGACGGCGTTGTCGCCGAGTGTAGTCCAGCTTTCGTATAAAAGAATCATAGCTAGATGCGTGATCAGGCAGAGAGTGCAGAGTCGCGCACAGAGATAGTTAAGTTCGGTCAGTCGCTTCAGCAAGTCGGAATTCACTCCGCTCTCCAATATGGCAGACGCGCCGCAAGACAATACCAACGCTACGACATATACTTTATACGTTCGGCCATTCCTCTTTTACCTTTTACATACATTTTCACAAAAATATTGAAACATGCTTACGCATTTTTATAGGTGCTAATCATGTGAACAAAATAACGAATCATAATTTAAGAGAGTTCCAAGAATGCATATAATTCATAGCTCGCAAATAACTGCTGACCGTTTGTCTTCTTGCGCTCTCGTTTCGAGCACAACAGAAAAAGTTCATACTCTCTCGCTCTCGCTCTGAGCAAGAGACTCTTGCTGTCTTCATTTATGTTTCTGTTGAGCTCTTTTCGTTGAGCTCTTTGTATGTCGCTCTTTCAATGAGCAGTGCGTAAAGAGCGAAACGAGAAACGCTCGCACAATGAGACTCAGCAAAAGAGCGATTGACCGCACAACTCAACGCAAACGGTCTTCACATTTATATTCGTTGTTGTGAAAAAATATAATATAATTTTTTAGCATAACAATTAAAATTTATTTTCAAATAATTTTGTTTTTTTTTTTTTATCATATTCTATTTAGAAAACCATATTTTGTTAACAAATTACATTTCGATTCCATATTCCATTATATACTACATTTAGTTTATATTAAACAGTTTAAAATATTCATATATGTATATATTTTTGGTAATATTTATATTATGTGTTAAGCTTAATGACAAGTAATGCGTTAATCGAACTTCTTCGTTCACTTAATATAAAGTATAAGGTGGAGAATCCCCGTTCGACGGAACCTTTTATTTCGAAAAAACAACTTCGTCTTTGTCAAGTTTTGCTGGGTTAGTTTAGTCTTTGTTTAAAATAGTCGTGCGTTTTTCTGTTTTGTCGGTTAATTGCTGAACTACTTCTGGGTTAAACTTTCTTTGGTATAATTTTAGTTCTTGTAAGTATTCATGTTCGTTGGTTATTGAGGCTGCTAATTGTTTCTTGTTTTTCCACTGTAGGTTTCTCTGTCATTACGCTTAAACTGACCGCTTTGTTGCTCTTTATTAGTGTTATCACGGTTATACGGTTTTTTATTGTAATTAGTTTTCTCTCCAATTTGTTGATTCCGTGCCCTATTTTGTTCTTGACCCTTAAAATTATTGTTCAATTTATTCGGATTTTGATTTCGTTTGATCCAGGATCTAGCTTGTCTTTGATTTTTGAAAATTTCTTTTTCAACTACTGCTAACTCGTAGGCTATGATAATATCTGTTGGGTCTCTTCCTCGGATAATGGATCCTAATGGTCCTCGTAACCCTTTTAGAAATGTGGCTAAGCATTGTTGTATAAAAAAATTTTTTTTTGTTTCCCGCACTGTGAGATTAGTTTCCTTTTCGTCAACAGTGTTTATTAAAGCTCTCTGTATGCTGGTAACTTTCTCGGAAAGAATTTCTACAGGGTGACTTTCTGTTGAAAAGTGTCTTACAAGTGTATTTTATATATCATTCCTATTTAATTTTACTCTTGTTTAATATAATATTTCGTGGGTTTTCCCTTGCATTTTATTTCTTATTGCTCTTAAAATAAATAGTCCTGACGGAGTTTTTCTTCGACATTTGTAATAAATTCTCCTAATTCTTCTGAATTTTCTTCATGACAAGTTTTGACAAGTTTTCTGAAAAGCCAATATTTTTTCCAAAACATACTACTACACTTTTTCCAAATCATGTTTTTTGACACATTTTCTGAAAAGCCGACTTTTTTCCAAAACATCCTACTACATGTTTTCCAAAACATACCACTCACCTATACAAATTAAGTCTACCGCCGTGATCTCGATGACCAGCGACGCTATGTGGGTAATCGGCTGGCGATGGTGACCTCTTCCTTTGATGAGGTGACGATGGATCCGGAGAGTGAAACTGGATCAATGATGATTATGTTGTGTGATGGATCCGGCGAGTGAAACGGGATCAATGATAATTATGTTGTGGGACTTTCCCAACTATAATTGATAACACAGGCATTGTTTTAATTACATCAAAGATTTGAAGCTTTTTTGCACATTTATTATATTATATTTTGTATATTTGTATTGGCTTCTTGAGCCGGTGGTATTTGATGATCCAATGATGCATTAAGAATTGGAGATTTTTCTCTGTCTGCTATGTTAACAGTGCGTCTTGCACTTCTTGTTGCTGTTGTTTTTGACATTATTTGTGTGTATTGTATTTATGTATGTGTGTATGAATTTAGTGTGTGATGGATATATATGTTAATGTATGTACATATATTGAACTAGATGTGTGAATTATGTGTTTCTTACTTTAAATTAGATTTTACTTATTCAGTGTTGGTGGCAAGTGGGGTAGAAAAGGTGCGGCATATATTGTGTTTGTATGCTATCAGTGCACTTGTAATGTGACAATGAATCTGGATTGTGATTCGCAATTGTTGTGTTACCGTATTTTTTATATATTCTTCCTTTCGTTTTCCTTGTTCTGTGAAGGGTATTATTATTATTAGTAATTGTTTTGGATATTATTGTTATAATTTGTTTCACATAACTGTTGTTAAATTTATTATTGTTTTGTTTCATAACTGTGCTGAAGCTAGGCAGGATTGTTGCGCGTTGCAGTAAAGGCGGACAGACATCAGTCATGTTTGATACGTATGTATGTACATACTGTTTTGTACAATATGTGGATATACACACATTTGGTGTACTTATTTATATATTCTGCACTATTTTAAATTTGTATTCTGATTGTTTTTAGTTCTTTTTTTTTTTGTATTTTGTAAAAATTGAAGTAGGCCAAGATCCTTGCTCGATGTAGTGATCCTGTTTGGACATCAAGTTTTGTACAGTTGTGAATTAAAATTTGTTTAATTCTTTATTTTCTTTTGATTTTGCAGTAATCATGTATATACTGTTTTGTGCAATATATGAATACACACACTTCTTGTTTTTACTTACTTGTAAATCGTGCGGTATTTTAAATTTGTATTTTGATTTATTTTTCTTTTCTTCTTATTTGTATTTAATAAGAAAAATTGTAGTAGGCCAATATCCTTGCTCGATGCAGTGATCCTGTCCAGACAACAAGTTTTGTACTTTTCACTTTCCGATAACAGTATTGTTTTATTTTGGTTCAGTGAAATACTTTGATAAATTTAAATAATTTTGAAACTTGTAATAATTTTATTTGCTAATGAGCAGTGAGGTCCACACGGAACGCGATTCAAAACTGAAATGATTTCGTTGCTGTCGCCCCGCAAAGTAACGCAGTAGCGATGATGAACTAGTGCGATTCTTATGAAATATATTTATATTTTTTGTGTGTGTGCAGCGACGGTCCGCGACGTCTTCACATAAGGTTTTTTGTATGCGGCGACGATCGGCGGCTTCTTTACGTCGCGACGTCATTGGCGTGTTGCTGTGTCTTATTTAATTGTCTCGTTCGCTTTGTCCTATACAGCAGGTTCGATTGCTAAATGCCCTTTAGTGCACTTAATGATCTTTAGCACGATTAGACAACAATTTATGCAATATTATTATAATTGCATAAAATATATACTACACATGTACTCTTTATTAATATTGTTATTAATATATATATTTTTTAATTAATTAATTTATTTTTTGTTGTAATTAATTAATTTAATATATTTTTTTTTATTTATATATACAATTATTAATTGTATATTATACTTATGCTTTGTAATATTTTATAAAAGTAGGTTCCTTCGGGGCACTTTTTCTTGCCCCTGAATATGTTGATCTTATAACAATTATTTAATTAAAACACGTCTTGCTTCCAATAGAGTTAGCAACAGAATAATCTTTATTCGTGTTCTTCTTCTCTTTGTACGAAGCGAGAAACACCAATGAGTATGTCTGTGTATTCGATGTCGTTGTTCACCGAATGACTCGCAAGTGTGTGCATGCAGGTGTGCAGTACTGTGACTGGCGGGTAACTCACGCATATCGAGTTTATTTTTGACATTCGTTAAGTCTTTTGCTTTGCTTGTTATCGATAAAACGTTATATTATTTTGCGTACATCTCCTATCTTACGAGCTAGTGATATCGAAGTTACTATACTCTGCTAAAGACTGTCGATATCTTCCCCCGAATTCTGGAGGAGCATAAATTATTTTTCATTTTCGAGGATAGAAAATTGCGCTTCGAAAGGTATATGTAACAAAGAGTATTTAACAAAAAAAATTTGTATTAAGATCGGATAGGAAACAAAAAAGTTATAGCCTCGTTATATAGAACGAAACAAAGAGAGCACAGCATCGCTGTGACTATGTATGTTAACAAGTAACACTATGCAAACGCGCTGTTAACAGGTATAAGTATGTAAGCCGTGCCGACGCACCAAACCATAGTTCAGTAACCTGCAAGTAACAACGTAACGCAACGGGTCATATACCGAACCATTTTGTATGTTAACACTTAACAATAAGTATGTAAACTATGCTGACGCGCCAAACCATAGTGCAGTGACCTGCAAGTAACAGCATAACGCAACGGTTCAGATACCGAAGCATTGTGTAGCGGGGAATTCGCCGAGTCGGCATGCCGACTGTAGCGAGTGGCGTGATGCTGGCACGCGAGTTTAGGGCATAGTTATACTTTACTTTTGTCTTTAGTTTTAGTTTGATTTTCAATAAAGACCAGACTTAAATTATATTTGAATTATATTCCGGCCACAGCCGTTACATTTATTAATTTTTCTGAACACAACTGAGCCACACGGGCAGCACTCAACAAAGGGGACGAAGTCAATTCCTCCATCATAATCTACCTCACTTAACTAGGAACAACCACTAGGAATCACCGCTGGACCACCACTGACATTGGACCTAGATAATTGGCGCCCAACGCAAAAGAAACCCACAACCAGGGTAGAAGGTAAGAACTTTAGTTCATAAATTCAGGAAACATGTAAGTGGAATGTTTGATCAATATAAGCAAAATACACACAAATCAAAAACATAAAGTTGTTGAAAGAAATAAAACAAATTGTATAAGTGATCGTGAGTTCTTAAACCAAATATAATCTGTGTTTTCTATCATTTTTCTAACCGCGAAAGGCAGGAATATATTAAATTTCTGTTCAAGTAATGCCCATTGCCGAATATACTGACTCGGCCATAAATTTATGTGAAGTGTTCCTAAAGAGATATTTTCCACAGAAGCTAATGACTAGTTTTGGCCCGTAAAGGGAAATAAAAAAGAAATAGAAAGTGATAGTGATAGTGATAGTGAAAACAAGTGGGAATCCGATCAAACAGGCTTTCAACCGACAATTAACATGGACATGAACCAAGTGCAAGCGGTAGTAGGGAATGCTGTCAGTCAGGCATTAGCGGCGAAAGAAATAAGATTTAACAAGCAGTTTAATTTACTGAAACAAGATATTTAAAAATTGCACATAGAGGCACCTCAGAGGATTAGCGTAAATCCAGACATCCAGTAGGATATAAAGTTAGACATTATAAAATCAATGCCCGAGTTCAATGGAACTCAGGATGATTATGTGGCATGGAGACAATCCGCCACATATGCCTATGAGCTCTTTCAACCATTCGTGGGTAGCAGCGAGCACAACCAAGCAGTAACTATTATTCGCAACAAAATCAGAGGTGCAGCGAGAGCGTTACTGGTGTCGCATAACACTGTACGAAATTTTGACGCCATAATAGCAAGATTGGACTGCACATACGGGGACAAGACGTCACTAAGGCTCCTGCGTCAAAATCTGGATATGGTCAGACAAGGAAATTCCAGCCTCATGGAACACTATGATGAGGTTGAACGCAAGCTTACATTAGTTGCAAATAAGATCGTGATGACACATCAAGCAGATACAGCAAAACTGCTCAACGAAGAAGTCAGAGCTGATGCTTTGCATGCCTTCGTGTCAGGACTTAAGAAATCACTGAAAGCAGTGGTGTTTCCGGTTCAGCCCAGAGATTTACCATCTGCATTAGCTTCCGCCAGGAAAGCAGAAGCGAGCATAGAGCGTAGCATTTTTTCAGCCACGTATGAAAAAGTCATGGAGGACACGGCTCAGGCAGGTGAAGGTAGCAAATACCCTGAGCGCACCACATGATAAATAGGGGAAGAACAATGGAGCCGAATATGGTCAAGAAATAAACTCATATTTTGTCAAAAAACAAAATAAGCAACAGTAGTCAGAGTCCTAAAGAAGACAAATGGAACCAATGGATACGGGATCTACCATGACTAAGTTTAGGCAGCCTACAGCCAGGACGAAGAATATTATTGAACAGCCGAAGCCGCGGTTGCGGCAGCCCAAGATGAGCTTACCGCTGTGAATGACAACGACCTATTAAATTTTTTAGGGAGCGCTCCCGGTTGCCGTACATCGAACGCAACCTGGCTGGGAGAAAATTAAGAATCTTAATTGACAGCGGAGCGGCCAAAAACTACATCAAGCCCGTAAAGGAGCTAAAAAATGTAATGCCGGTCAGCTCCCCTTTCACGGTTAGTTCCATCCATGGTTCTAACAAAGTAGCCCATAAGTGTTTAATGAACATTTTTGGGAAATCAGCTTCTTTCTTTTTACTAGACTCCTTAACACCATTTGATGGTATTATAGGTTTCGATTTGCTAACGCAAGTAGGAGCAACCCTAGATGCTGAGAATGGTACAATCAATGGATCTGCATCTGAAAAGCTACAGCATCATTATTGTGACAACGTCAATTTCACCAACGTGAATGATATTTTCGTACCGGAAGTCGTAAAAGCATGATTTTGAGCTAAAGCGTTCACGACCTCTAACGAGGCGTTACCGTTCAATACATCTTTTGTGGCTACGATTCGTACAGAGGAGGAAAGGCAAGTATATTCAAAATTAAATCCGCATGCCATGGGGGTCAACGACTTTGGCAAAGAAGAGATTAAAGATTTGCTACAGAATGACATCATTAGGCCTTCAAGGTCGCCCTATAATAACCCACAAAAAGGGATTCGACGAAAAAGGGAACAGGAATAAACGGCTGGTAATTCACTTTAAGAAATTAAACGAAAAGACCTTCGCAGATAGGTATCCAATGCCCAACATCTCCATGATATTGTCGAACTTGGGTAAAGCCAAATACTTTACGACATTAGATATAAAGTCCGGCTATCATCAAATTTACTTGGCAGAGCTAGATCGCGAGAAAACAGCTCTCTCCGTAAACGGCGGAAAGTATGAATTCTGCAGACTACCGTTTGGATTGAAGAATGCGGGAAGCATCTTCCAAAAGGCGATAGACGACGTGTTGCGTGAACAGATTGGAAAATCTTGTTATGTTTACGTAGACGATGTGATAATTTTTTATGAAAACGAAAAAGATCATGTAAAGCATATAGATTGGGTTCTAAAGAGCCTATGCGATGCCAACATGAAAGTTTCAAAAGAAAAAACCCGAAAGCCGAAGTCTCTGTATGAGCTTAGGCCATTCCTAGGATTGGCCAGTTATTACAAATGTTTTGTTAAAGACTTCGCAGCAATTGCAAGGCCATTGACAAATTTGTTGAAAGAGAATGGGAGTACATGTGTAACTGAACGAAGCACAA